>OY755241.1:32906061-33062172 GCA_963576725.1 Azorinus chamasolen | reverse complement strand
GGGTTGACACAGATTAGACGACCCATGTAGGAGCTATCTGATCAGGGTCTACACTGTTTGCTGATGGAATGAATAAATCTGATTCTACAGTGTCTGCCAATGTCCCACTTTCATATACCATTATAAACAGTAAAAGTGTACATAACATGGCAAAACATAATTAAATCAACATACCAAATCCATGTAATGCGCACTAGACACCAAAAATAACACAAAAATGAAAATATTTCCTTATTTCCATTGTACATGTATTGGCAAGACACAGAGAATCACGGTATACCTATAAATAACTATCACATATAGTATCTTAGAATATAAGTATCACAGAAATATCCCTATAAACACTGTTAAGATCACCATTTGTCAGTTTCAGAATGTCTTGACCATGCTCACTAATTAACCCAGCAGAGTATCAGAACAATTCATAAGAATCATTGTAAAGAATAAAGTGAAACAAACCTTATCTAAATTAACAAAGATAAGAAAGCAAATGAATAAAGAGAAACCCTGATATTCAAGTAATGCAATAAATACAACAACAAATAAGTACCATCAATTTAAAGAAATCTTTTGTTGAACTTATTCTTTATCTAACAAGAACTTCTAACATCAAATCTAAATTGACTGGAAGATTTACTTAGTCTTAAGGTCTGAGGAAGACCATTCCACTTGTGAACACCTCTGAACAAAAATGATTCATGGTAACTACTACATTTTCTTACACGACTATTAATAAACCAAAGGGTCAACCCTTTCCCTGTTCTAGATTGATATAAGCTGAAGTTTTTGCAATGGCATTGTAGACACGATTGATTTGGTATTTGTAGAATCTGTAAAATCAGATCTATTATGAATTCTTAAGCAAACAGAACAGGGCCTGATCAGAAGGCTCATACTCATGGGTCTACTCTGTTTGCAAATGTGTGAAAAGACGTTTGTATGAAGGAAAGTGCTTAGTCATATTTATTAACTTGGGTCATCAGTTGGAACACCATCGGTCAACACGGGTCAACACGAGTAAGACGTTATACACAGTGTAATCTTAATCCCTAGACTTCTAATCAGCTCATAACCGTAGACCTAACAGAAACACAATCTTAAGCATTTGCAAATAGTGTAGGAACTGTCTTATTAGGGTCTGCTCTGTTTAATCCATAAATACGCATTTGCAAACAGAGTAGACCCAGATCAGACGGCCCCTGTAGGAGCCGTCTGATCAATGGCTCTGTTTGCTTATGATATAATATCGATATGATTCTACAATTTCCAAAACCCAAAACTTTCTGCGTGCTGGTTCTATTAACAACCAGTCTAATTAATATTCACTAATTAATATTCACTTTGTCATTTTTTCTTACATGAATATTCATGGAGTAAAGGCTTAAAGCATGATATAGATCTTATTCAGCAGTTTCTGTCATAACCAAAAGTCTCGTGTTCGAGTATCATCATACAAATTCAGCTCGTTGATATTAATGGCATAGGTATTTCTTACATGAACATTATCCAGGTAAAGTGTTAAAACCAGAGGTCCAGATAAGATGCGTAAATTAAAACATTTTCAAGAATAACGGCTTTATTTCTCCACCATGTACACTATTGTGACCACTGTTTAGAGTCATCTCGAAGAGACGATTCTAAAGAGTAGTCACAATATACGGTTTGGTTCGAATACAAGGGAGGTTATGTGATAAAATAAGATATTATAATACAGTATATAATTGGCAGTGCACGATAGAATAAAACATTGCATTTTATGCTTGTTTAACCCTTTACCTGATAGAAGCGGCTTTTAGCGTGTTTGATTTATTCCTCCGCTGAAGAAAATAGTTCAAATTCATACAGTCATGAACATATTGCATAATAAATAGTTTCTATATCCTAGTAGGTGGTAGCTTAAAGCAGGCTGAAAGTAAAGCAGAATGCGCCTTAAGGCGCATTCTGCTTTACTTTCAACCTGCTTTAAGTGGTCATATGTCTTCAAAACTAGAAACAGGCTATTGGGTAAAGGGTTAAGACCTTGTGTTCAAGCCTAAACGACATGGATGCCGAAGAGTTTCGACGACGGGGCAAAGAAATGGTCGACTATGTCGCTGACTACTTAGAGAACATCCGCAGTCGACGTCCATTCCCGACCGTCCAACCTGGGTACATCCGGGACCTCATCCCAGACCACGCACCAGAAGAGGCGGAGTGTTGGGATGACGTATTCAAGGATATCGAACGCGTGATTATGCCAGGGGTAAGTCGATTTGCTGGAATGCAGTCTGGACACACACAAAAAAAACACGAAAGGGCGGCGCGACATGTATTCGTGGCGTCATTATTTCTTACATGAATGTTCATGTAAAGCATTTGACAAGGGTATTTACTAAACAATTCGCATGACACATGTAACATGTCGCTGCGTCTAAAAATAGGGACAGGCTTCTCCAAATGTGAGAGGGTTTAATTGAATAAAGATCTACATATACAACTGAACTACGATATCTCGAACTCAGATAACTCAAACTTCAGGATGACTCGAAGTAACAGTTCGGTCCTTCAACAATTTACAATGCTAACGTGTTCTAAAATGCACCACTTCGCATATCTAGAAACATATGTGACTGCTTAATGCAGATCAAAAGTAATACTGAAAGTTCATACAGGAGCATTCAGCATTGCTTTAGACTTGTATTTAGCTGTGAAATCGGATGACGCGAACTTGTTATCTCGAAGTAATTTGTATGGTCCCTTGAAGTTCGAGATATTGAAGTATTTTACTGTATTTTACCCTTCCATGTTTGCAAACAGAGCAGACCCAGAACAGACGGCTACTGTAGAAACCGTTTGATCAGGGTCTGCTCTGTTCGCTTACAATGGAATACTACTGTTTCTGAAACGGCCAACATTTCTTCATTGGCCTTATGAAAATTCACTTAATGAATATTCATAAAGGAATAATGTTTTTAAGAATCTGAACATGTTTTCACGTATCCATTCTCCATTTGTATCAATACTTATTCAGAGAACGGTTTGGGCTACGGGCCAGAAGGTTGTTGGGATTGAAATCTGGCCCTAGGTTACAAAACGTTGTACTGAGTTCATTTTGAAGTATCTGATTGATCATATTTTGAGCTGAGCTCAAATTGACCGAACAGATACTTGAGAATGAACTCATACCCAAACTGAGAAGTTTATAATCTCGGACCTAGGATTACTAAGGCACCTTAAAACGTTCTCCAGAAATTAATGTGTCATCCTACATCACAGGATCACAGAACGTGAAACATGTCATGTATATTACTATCATTGTCGTTACTAGTCTGTGGTTTCTGCAACAGATCATCGTCTATCTGGTGGAGACGAACTGTTTCTATTATGGCCGAGATGGTTGTTTGGGAGGATTTCCAATTATGTTCAACCAATTGTCGGTTAACACTTTCCCTGCCATGTTTTGTCCTATGCAGCATTTGTACTCTACTCCAATTGTAATATTTGAACCTTCCAACACACAGTTTGCATCATGATGAGACATCAAGTTTTTTTTATCCAATCTGTTTTTGAAGGTAACACTTTAACGTACAAAGAGCTAACGAACCCTTTTATGAGTAAAGGTGTCTCTAACCCTTACAACGCTGAATTTTCAAATGGACTATTCCAAAAATTAAACATGTCAATCTTATTGTGGATATTTATGGATTTTTCTAAAGAAAAGTGTAACATGACAAACAGCACAGACCCTGGTGTGATGGTTTCTCTAGGAGCCCTCTCATCTGGGTCTACACTGTTTGCAAAGGACATTTTTGACTCGTGTCCCGCACTGTAAGGGTTAAAGACCATGTCACCAAATCGCCTATGGTTTAGAAAGGGTTAATTGTTGTTAGACTGGCTTGTCATAATCATACATTTTTTAACATTGAACAATAATACAATGTGTATATATTGACCAGGTGACTCACTGGCACTCGCCCCAGTTTCATGCTTACTACCCGACGGCCAATTCCTATCCGGCGATTACGGCCGATATTCTGTCGGATGCCATTGGTTGTATAGGATTTACCTGGGTAAACTGAACGCAATATCATTGACGTAATATACAGTTAAACCTTTCTATAGTGACAACTAAGTGAATATAAATAGTGCTTTTTTAAATGCAGGTGGTTGCTAAATGTAGTAGTAAGGTAATGCAGAGAGCTGATATGGGAGCTTTCGGCATAACTATGGTCCTGCGAGGAGCTACATCTACCTTAAATAGATTATACTGAGAATTAGGCTTCATTTTGGTTGTTGGTTTACAGAAGAGGTTTAGCTGTATAGGCTGATTGTTGTTACTGTAATTGCGTTTAAGTTCCATTTTGTTATGTAGTTTACATATGTTTAGATTTATTTAGATGTATTTTGATTTACATGTGTTTAGATATAGAAAGGGTGTCGATCCCGATCTGAATGGTGCACCAGGTCTTGAATTCTACAACACGTTCCCTGAGACATGCCATTCTGGTAGAAGCAGGGACACAAGGACATATGTCTGAGAAAGTCCTTGAACTGTGACTTTTAGAAGACATATTGACTGATTTTGCACATATAGTAAACCACTCTAAAGCCATCACTATATTCATGAATACACATATATGTCTTTAATAGCAGATGACTGCTTAATGCAGGACGAAAGTGATCCAGAAAGTCCCTATAGGAGTTTTCTGCATAACTATCATCCTGCACCAAGCTATGGGTTTTTAAATGTTTCACATGTCTAGTTGACCTGTTGCTCAGCTTCCTGACTGGTATACAGTCTAAATCCATGTACATGTAGTAGCTTCCTGACTGGAATACAGTCTCTAAGCAATCCATGTACATGAAGTAGCTTCCTGACTGGGACACAGTCTCTTAGCAATGTAGTCTCTTTGCAATCCATGTACATATAGTAGCTTCATGACTGGGGCACAGTCTCTTAGCAATGCAGTCTTTTAGCAATTCATGTACATGTGTACATGTAGTAGCTTCCTGACTGGGATAAGTCTCTAAGCAACTCATGTACATGTAGTAGCTTCCTGACTGGGACACAGTTTCTAAGTACTCCATGTACATGTAGTAGCTTCCTGACTGGGATAGAGTTTCTAAGTACTCCATGTACATGTAGTAGCTTCCTGACTGGGATAGAGTTTCTAAGTACTCCATGTACATGTAGTAGCTTCCTGACTGGGATAGAGTTTCTAAGTACTCCATGTACATGTAGTAGCTTCCTGACGGGGATACATTCTTTTAGCAATCCATGTACATGGTGTAGCTTCCTGATTGGGATCCGATACATTCTCTTAGCAATCAATGTACATGTATATAGAATACCGTTTTTCTGCTTTATGTAGTCCTTTATTTGGCAATGGTACCTTTTCACGCCTTTACAAACCCAGTAGAACGTGATCAGACAGGTATCAGTTTGTACAGAAACTGTCTGATCAGGGTCTGGTTTGCTAACTTTGCTCTTTCTGCTCAAGAATTGTTTTTCTTTAAATTTATTGTTAACATCGGTGTTATCAGTTACATATAGTTATGCCATTATAGACGCTTGATGTACTCGTATTGACGCTTGATGTACGCGTATGTTGCTATGGTGCAATGATGGCGAAGCTGCAACAGGTGTTCTGTGTCCTAACTTTGATTTTTCAGACTTTAAGCCCAAAACGTAATATAACAAGATATTCCCTATGCTATTCTCCCTGGTTCCAGCTTCTATCATTTACGTTTGTTTTAACTTTATTACGCATACAGTAAAACCTGTTTTAAGCGACCAATGCCTAATTAATCATAGGAGTTTTAAAAATTAAACAGCATGTGATTGCTTTTTCCATTCCCTACTACTGACGCCCTTTGACGCCTCTGTAAAAGTCATTTTGAAACAATTGTAATAAATACAGCATATGCTCCATAGGAGCAAATGCTCTATTTATCAGATTTGTTTGAAAAGTATGCAATTCTAAACATATCCTTTTTTCTAGTAAATCCTCCTTTTCAGTAAATTTATTAAAATTAAATAATTTTATAGTCTATGAGGGAATGGGTTAATGCAGGACAGAAGTCATGCAGAACTCTAATTATGTGAGCTTTCTGTATTACTTTTGTCCTGCATCAAGCTACTACCTACCTGATAGCCTTCACGACTAAAAGCATTCTTATTTTTATGTTCACTTCAGACAGGTTATAGTTTAGTTTGCTTTTGTTATTTTAAGTTTTACGTTTTGTTATGTTTCTTCCCTGTTGTTGTATGTAGGTCACGCACTGGCAGCACCCGAATTTCGGTGCGTACTTCCCCGCCAGAAACTCGTACCCAGCCACACTGGCAGACATGTTGTCAGACACCATAGGCTGCATCGGCTTCACTTGGGTAAGACAAAACAATTGCCTTTAGTAGGCTTAACCCTATACTGGCTTAAACACGAGGTTTGCGCAAAGTGCGATCTGGTGTATTGTATTTACAATTGAACATCGATACTTCGAACTACGAGATAACTCGAACTAAATATTCGGTCCTTCCAACATTTACAAAATAGAATTGATCTAAAATATAGTACTACGAATATCTAGAAATATATGTAACAGTTTAATGCAGATCAAAAGTTCTTTAGACCTGCATTAAGATATTAAATTGAGCAATTTGTTCAGATTGGAAATCGGCTGACTCGAACCTCTGTTACCTCGAAGTAATTTGTATTGTCTATTGAAGTTCGAGATATTGAAGTTCAACTGTATTATCGATTCGTCCAAACCGTTGAGTTTAAATTATTATTGGAACTATTGTTGGAATGTCAACAGATAGGATTCTGATGAGACGTAGAGTTACTCGGCATTTCTCTCGACTCAGCATCTCTCTCGACTCGGCATATCTCTCGTCGTGCTCCAAACTGTTTGCAAATGTATCCATGTATTTGTCTGAGGGAGGTTTAAGATTATGTGGGCAATCAGCTACTAAACCCTATTGGTGTGTTGTCTGTGAGTAGTTCACCGTTTGGTTTATTGTTTGAACAAAAGTAATAAGATACATGTCGTCAAATAACCCTTTACTCCATGAACATTAATACCAGAAATAATGACATCATAAATATTTATTAGCTGTTTTTTAATGGCCCATGTACGTAGGATGTTTTCAGTATTGGAAGAAACAGATCTATCGTAATTTCATAAGCAAACAAAGCGGCTACTGTATGAGCCGTCTGATCTGGGTCTACTCTATTTGCACAGCCATAGAAAGGCGTTTGTATGGATTAAAAGGTTAATAAACGCTTTTATTCTAGAAGAGCTTCATCAAACCCGTTGCTGTGACTGTTTTAGTCGAATGGTAACAGCACAGGGACTGATAGAGAAATATTTAAATATTTGCAATATGGCATTGATATATGGTCATATGTGTTGTATAGACTCGTCGTGGAACGACACGGTTATACAACAGAACCCAGAGCTACAGATAAAGGTGTGTACCCAAATAGTAACATCGTCATTTCTCCACCAAACCCTATACTGTCACTACTCTTTAGAATCGTCTCGAAGAGACTATTCTAAAGAGTGATCTCGGTATAGGGTTTGGTGGAGAAATAAAGGAGTTATTTTTGAGAATGTTCAAACTTAAACGTCTTACCTGGACCTCGGGAACCTGTATAAAGCGGAGGTCGATGGCACTGGCACTTGATCGAAAAAGACTATAGTTTATTTATAGCTGCTAGTACGTTAATACATATTATGTATGATATGACTATTATATTATACAACTATAGCCTTTTTCGACCAAGTGGTCGATTGCATCCTGCGGTTGCTGTAATGTAGGACGAAACTCTCACTCTGCATTAAGATATCAGCTGTCATAAACGTTTGAATTAGACATACTGTTAAAGGTCGTTGTAGACAGGGTTGGTTGTATGCACGTTGGCTTGTTCGTTGTACTCACATGGGCAGACTGATCAGATATCCTTTACACGGAAGTAAGGTATGAAGATACATGTATAAACAAATAGCTCCTATGTATAAAATACATAAACGGGATTTATTGAATTATGATTGATTTCATCATGGATCATAGTCGCACAATGGAGTTTCTCGTTCTTCTTGTAGAAAAATGATTTGTAAATAACTTGTCAAGGCTGATTTTTTCAGAGCGGAATAAGTTCACTGAGTCCACTCAGTATGAAGGGATTAAACTTGCTAGATCATTTTGAATGAGAAACAGTACAGACCCCGGTCAGATAACTCCTTTTGGATTCCTATGACATGGATCTTCACGGTTTGCGATTGCCAATTGATTGTGCGTCCCGCATTCAAAGGACTATTGTTTAGGAATTTAACTCAATGAAATGAAGCATTGCCATTTGTTTATTATAAAGTATGTTTCAAAATTCAGTGTTTTAAGGTTAAACTGTGTTAAAAAGTTTTCAATCGGTGTCCAAATTGCTTCCAAATTGTCTGTAATTACCAGTTATGTAGAAATAATTAACAGTCTTAGAATAAAGAACTGCATATTATTGTGCATGTGGTTGGGGAATTCTGTCGAGGATTGACATTTCCCTCATATCGTAACGGCCTGGGATTCAGCAATGTTCCTAAACATGTTTGCTTGCTTGGTTCCCAGATCCCAGTCTAGCGGAGACCGGAAGCCACATCCTGTTTTAGAACAAGCATGGTGTATTGATTGGCCTGAGAATGCGCATATGCTACAATTATTAGTAGGAAAAGGATATAACAAGTTCAGAAAGCTGACTATTATTTGGGACTGTTTCAGGCTTCGAGCCCGGCTTGCACGGAGCTTGAGGTGGTAATGATGGACTGGCTTGGCAAGATGCTGGATCTTCCACCTCAGTTCTTGTCGTGTTCCGGTGGTTCTGGTGGTGGCGTTATACAGGTAAATATCAATACTTAACAATACACCTTTACTACAGTAAAACCCCGCTAATGCAACCACCTAAAAGAGGTATAGTTCTAGGTGCTAGATACAGGTGGTAGCTTAATGCAGGACAAACGTAATACAGGAAGCTCCTAGCTTTCTGCATTACTTTTGTCCTGCATTAAGCAACCACCTGTTTATAAAGACACACATGTTTATTCATTAAGTGGTCACATTAGAGGGGTTCTAGCTACTGTATATTATTTCCATAGAGAAATTGGATAAAAGTCTCAGTTGCGAATATCCGCTTATTACTTTTAGAAAACCTTTAATACTTAAACCTTTCACGACCCTTGTACATTCGGAGCTCTAAACGTATTAGAGTAAAACCTCTCTATAACGACTACTAAATTACATCAAATATTTTGTGTTAAAGGCAGGTGGAAGCTTAAAGCAAGGTGAAAGTAAACCAACGCTCCTATTGGAGCGTTCTGTTTTACTTTCACATTGCTTTAAGCAACCACCTGACTAAAATACCAACTAATTTACACATTTTAGTGGTCGTTATAGAGAGGTTTTACTGTATGATGCTTGTACATACGAAGAGCTGCGCTGTGGTTTCTTTTCATATTTAATCAACCATTGTTCTTATATTTCTTTGGAGTTTTCCTTATTATGCTCATAATCATATTGTACCATTATGTAAACTTGTTAAGTCATTTTTAACCCTTTAGATTATGAATATTTATAAATATCAATTAGTGAAAGTTTTATATTGGCATATAGAAAAACATGCAAATTTGACAATGCCAGAAACTGTAAAATTATATCTATATAATTCCATAAGCAAACAGAACAGACCCTGATAAGACAGCTCATATAGGAACCATCTGATCTGTGTCTACTATGATTTGAGGTTTCTACCGGGTAAAGGGTTAAATGTTGGTATTCACCCCAAGTCTCATATTATAGAGTACTGCAAGCGAGGCCACCTTGGTGGCGCTACTGTCAGCTCGAGCACGTGAAATCCATAAATACAAACAAGAACATCCGGGTACCGAGGAGGGAGTTATCATTTCCAAATGTGTAGCCTACAGCTCCGATCAAGTAAGTAGATCAGGAAAGTGAGAATTTTGTTTCAAAAGTATATGGTGTGAACGGCGCAATTACTTCAAATTCATACATGTATATTGTCTTTAGCGCAAAAAACAACAACTGTTATAATCGGGAAGGAAAAGTAGTTTAAAGAAGAGTTCGTTTTTGTTTTCACAGACAAAAAAAGCTGAAACAATCAATATGTTTCTGCTATATTGCAATAATACAATAGTAAATAGTAAAGATAGTAACCGATGTGCTTATAATTACTTTCATCTTATGATTGGTGTGTATACAAGTGACGTTTCTCATCTGTGTTACGGCTAAGGATCTACAGTAAAACCTCCCTAAACTGGAATTCTAGCAGAATAGAATCTATATACTTTTTAGACAGGTTACTATTTAATGCAGGATAAAAGCCATGCATAAAGCTCATAGAGGAGCTTTCTGCATAGCTTTTATCCTGCATTAAGCTGCCACCTGTCTCCAAGACCGATATTTATACTAACTTAACATCCTGTTCAGAGTTTTTTTTAATTATTCTAATTGTCTGATGATACGTTTAAAGGCACATTCCTCAGTTGAGAGAGCCGGTCTGATTGCATGTGTTAAGATGAGGCCCCTTGAGACAGACAGTGACGCTGTTCTACAAGGGGATACCCTGCAGCGAGCCATAGAGGAAGACAGGGCCAGAGGACTAATACCCATATTTGTAAGATATACTTCAGAACTAGATGTATATATTGGTATAATGTAGACATGTAGCTCACAAACATTCGATTTGTATGTCTAAAATTCAATGCATAAATGTATAAGTTTACCCGATGAATATTTGTGAGCGTGTAACTGTATAATTTAATGTTTCAGTATAAATCTGCTGAACCATTTCCATGCTATATATTTAGTCCTTTCAATACCTTCTGAATATTAATGGCCAAACTAGTTGTAATGAAATATGGAAGGTGGAACATTATTACCATTTTAGAAAGTAAAGAAATATACTATATAATATTATTTTTTCCATTAGCAAACAGAGTAGACCCTGATCAGACGGCTCCTATAGGAGCAGTCTGATCTGGTCTTCTCTGTTTGCAAATGCATGAAAAGGCGTTTATATGAAGGAAAAGGTTAACAACATGAATAGTACAATGAGTATAATGATTGGGAGAAAATAATCTGGTGTACAATGTATAGTTTTTATAAATACAGTAAAACCCCCGCTAATGCGACCACCAAAAAGGGGCATAATTCTGGGTGGCAGAGGCAGGTGGTAGCTTAATGCAGGACGAAAGTTATGCAGAAAGCTCCTATAGGAGCTTTCTGCATAACTTTCGTCCTGCATTTAGCAACCACCTGCTTCAAACGACGCCAGTGGTTGTTTATTAAGTGGTCGCATTAGCGGGGTTTCACTGTACGCACACATATAGTAAAATCAAAGTACTGAGGTACTGATGATGGTTTCAAATTTAAAATTGTATTAAATTGGGATTTAAAGAATTGAGAGAAATGAACATGTTATGGTTGGGGAGGATTAACAATTGCTAATAATAACTGGTGATAATAAAACTAGAAGTAATACAGTTCAACAGTATGAGATATGAGTATGTTGTGGTAAGAAACAATATGTAGACAAAATATAAACAATTGGATCAGTATTAGTTATCTTCAAATATAGTTTTACAAATTTATTTGTCTGAATGTTGTAAATTATTGGTGTACATGTATTTTAAACAGATCCATGAAGCAGCATGTTAAACATATTTATTTTGGCAAACAGAGTGGACCATAAGCAGACAGCAGTCTGAGCTTGTTCAGCTTTGTTAGCCTAAACGTTTACTGGGGTTTAAGTTTTAAAATCATTGCTGTTGTGTGAAAATTAACTCTATGGATATTCATGATGTTATAAAATTTGTACAAGAAAAGAATGCGGACACACCGTTAATATTCATTTTGAATTTCGCTACCTGTAGATTATTCATTGGCGTATCTTTTTTATCTGAACTTTGGAAGAAAAACCTTGCATTGTAAAAAGAACTGTAGATTATAGTCATCCATTCAAAGTCTCAAAACACATAGAAAGTACATAACGATTAACTATGACTTACACGTTTTTCAAGAACTCGTATGAAAGGAACTAGACCTCCTTTGTTTGAAAACAAGCTCCTGCTCTCGACACATTGTAGAAATCATGAGGGTTTCTTGGGGAAGGCCGAATCCATCCTTGTACTATAAATAGAATGTGTAATTGCACAACGTCATCAGGCTCTACAAATTGAAAAAGCACCGGACCGCTTGAGAAGAAAACTTTTCTTCCGTCTTTACGTTTCCCATTTCTCTGAAAAGGTTTCAACAGATAGCTGGATTAATTTCAGACCACGTAGATAGCTCAGTTTCTTTTGTTTTCTAGCTAGTTTTCTGGATGTTATGCATATTCATAATCATGCCGTAGTAAGGATTAGAGTTAGTTTCTCACTGCGCCGCTCTGAAAATTGCAACAATGTAGCCACTACTAAAATCAAAATTCCCTGAATTGAAGTGTTTTCCCTTGAAAATAGTTCATTATAACTTATTATAAAATATTCTTACTAAATGTGTACAGATAATAATTATGACAAATCCAAAATTCTAAAATTAGAAAATATCCCCAAACAGCCGTGTTCTAGTTTATGAACTGTTGATTCATGAATGAACTTAGTTGTAATTTTACTGCACGTGTCATATTATCAATCTCCTCTTTACTTGTCTCATCTATCTTCGGATTCATATTCTACCAAAATTTCTTTTTTATGGAATTGATAGTCATGAACATTGGGTGCTCTTTGATACAGTAGAATATTTCATTTACGAACGAGTAAAAGGCATGAAATCGACCTCTGACTAAGATAGTTTCAAATTCAAAGAATTTGAAACCATCAAAAAGGGGAGGATATGTTTTTAAAACATATTGCAAAAATTGGACCGACAATGGCATTAACCTTTATCATGACTCGCATTTGTAAACAAGTTGGATCAAGATGAGACGCCGAGTAACTTATCAGGATCAGGATCCAAACTGTTTGACACTCGGTCAAAATTATTTTCTCAAACGCTTGTACGAATCAGATGTAAGTAAAACATGCAACAGATTAGTAGCCATGCTTATACAGCTATTTAGTTGAGTCTGAGTTCGTTCTCAAGCTTTTGATTGGTCAGATTTGAGTTCTCAAGCTTTTGATTGGTCAGATTTGAGCCAAAGGCTCAAATTTGACCAATCAAAAGCTTGAGAACGAACTCAGGCTCAACTAAATAGCTTTATAAGCATGGACCCTGAGTTTTGACAGATCATATTTTGTTTCAGCACCATATTCATGTACAGGCGTAAATGTTTAGATATTTATCTTGATAACATGTCCTTAGCTAACCGTTCGTGTGACATCTAACAGCTATATTATTCTGTTTTCAGTTATGCGCTACCTTAGGAACTACACCATCATGTGCCTTTGATAATACTCTCGATCTCGGGAAAATTTGTAAGTAATTTGGAAACCTCCCTGCAATATTCATAGGAACCAATAGTCTAATCCTTTTTGCACAAATGTTTGCTTGTAATCTGTTTACTTCAATATTCCTAAAATTAGTAGTTTAATCTTTTTGCATAATGTTTGTTTGTTGAGTGTGTACTTCTATATTCATAGAACTAGTAGTCAAATATTTATTGCACATATTTTTTCTTTTTGACTGTGTATTTCGATATTCTAAGAAATAGTAGTTTAATATATCGCACACGTTCCTTTCGTTGACTTCAATGTTCATAGTACTACTGTAGAGCCTGCCCTAAACATCTATCAAAAAGAGGTCTTATTATGGGTATATAGGGCAGATGGTAGCTAAATGTAGGTCAAAAGTAATGCTTTCTGCATTACCTTTGTCCTACATTAAGCAACCACCTGCCTTTAAGACTCCTATATTTAATAAATGGCCGCTCTATAAGACATATTCTACTGTACATGTAGTAGTTTAATCTTTTAGCAGAAAGTTTGTTGAATGTGTATTGCAATATTTAATAAGACATAGTGTGTCTAAACAATTTAGTACAAGGAACGTCTAGAATAGTTCATGCTGAACATGGTGGAATATTCTACATCGTTATATTGTAGAGATATGATATCATGTGACTCGATTCAAATGGGTTTTATATTCTGTTGGAATCAATTTTCAGGTGAGAAAGAAGGTATATGGATGCATATAGACGCGGCTTATGCTGGAAGTTCTTTTATCTGTCCGGAATATCGCCATTTGCTGAACGGTGTTGAGGTATATATATGTTTTACCTTTTTCAATCATAACTAGAACGAGAGTATTAATATCAACCCTTAACCCGCTATCCCCGACATGACTCGCATTTCCAACAGCTTGGATCCAGATGGAACACCGAGTCATCCAGTGTGTCATCAGGATCCAAGCACTTTGACACTCGATCAGTAGTTTCTGTAAAACATGAACGAATCAGAAGTAGTCAAAATTGCATCAGATCCATATTTTAGCAGACAGTAGTTTTTTTCACAGCGTGGTAAGGGATAACGTTCCATGTGTGATTTCATTTCATTGATCGCCGCATGAGCGGCGATCACTAATGGAATGTTCAAAAGTATTTACCCATGTAGGAGGGGTAGCGACAAGTTTTACATAGTCTATTCTGCGTACATCGGTGAGATGAACCAAATGAATTGGCACATGAGAGCGTGGCAGAGAATAGTTTCTATCTGCATTATTGATGTAGTGAAATATGTGATGTAAAAACCTTCATACGATGTTTAAAAAGAAATTTATCAAACAAATGTACAATAATAACAATAACTATGACACTATTTTCGTCGAAGTATCGACATTAAATGCCAAAAACAGTTTTGTAAACATAAATGAAGCCGGGTCAAAGTCGCAGAATTGAAGCCGTGTCAAAACTGTAGTCGTGCACCTGTTTGCGGTGCTCTCGTTCTAAATTATGCCCTTCAGAGATTTTGAAATATTACAGTTTTGTTTAATGACCATTGTTTATTGTCCAAAAATGTCGACAAAAGTAATACATACATCATGTTAATTCAAACAGACATGGTTATTATTCTACCGGAGGCTCTACATGGTCAAAATCGAATTCCGTCGTCTCGGTTTCTATTTTTAGATAGAGCTAACGTCACTCGTTAATGGAACTGAACAGGCTATATTTAGGTCTATGACCATCACCTTGTAAGAGTTTATTGATTAAATTATCATGAGAGTGATAAATGTTTTAATGAAGTTTTATTGTTTTATTTATTTTTATTTAAAAAAGTCGTTTTACTTTTTTTATTTATAAAAGTCGTCAATATAGTAGCATGATAACTTTATATACATCTTAAATTTACCTTGAAGTATGTCTGGCCTGATAGCGTAGTGGTTACCACGGTCGCCTATCGTGCAGTCAGCCCTGGTTCGATTTTCACCGCTGACGAAAAAAAAAATTTCTCTCTTTTTCCTTTCTATTTTTGTTTAATGACGGTTTGGGTTTTTACTGGGATAGTTAATGATAATTATCCATATTAAGTGTTTTTTCTTTCAACTTATACGTTATTTTTGGTAAAACAAATTTGTAGAAAAATTAAAAATAGTTCCTGTTGTAAGAAGAAATTCCTACACCTACTTTACAAATAAACCTCTACTGTACATATAAACTTAGGTTTATTACGCTACCCCTTTATTACGTCACTAGCGGCTGTAGTGACGGGATAAAATATTTATCCTCTTACGTTTTGGTATCGTCAATATGCCTCTGAACCAATCAATGACCGCCCTAGATATTTGTGTCAAGTTTCATGTGATACTTCCAACAATGCATATGTCATAATAGTTTTACCAGGTATTTACTTGTTACAGTTTGCAACAGAGTTCTTTATCAGCATGCCATAGTATTTTTTCTTGTTTACATAGTTATTTGTTTCATAGTAAATGACTATATTTTTATAGCCTTGTCTCTTTATTATCACCTTTTTAGAGAAGGAGAGTAGGATATATGGGTCACCTGGGCTCAAAAACAAGGTCACTAGGTCAAATCTTAGAAAAATCTTGTTAATGCTCTAGAAGCTACAAATCTTATTGGATCTTACTGAAATTTTATCAGAATGTGTCTCCATGAAATCTACGCCAAGTTCGAATATTGGTCATGTCGGGTCAAAAACTAGGTCACTAGGTCAAATCTTACAAAATCCTAAACACTCTGGAGGCCACATTTTGCACTTGATCTTTAAGTAAATTGGTTTGTGTATTGACCCTGATGAAATCTAGGTCAAGTTCGAATATGAATCGCCTGCAGTCATAAACTAGGCCACTAGGTCAAATCATAGAAAAATCTTGTTCACACTCAAGTGGCTACAAATGTTATCAGATCTTACTGAAATTTTATCAGAATGTTTGTCCACATGCAATCTTGGTCAAGTTCAAATATGGATCATGACGGGTTCGAAACTAGGTCACTACGTCATTACACTCTAGAGGCTACATATCTCGTTAAGTTTTTAATGAAATGTTGTATTTCAATTGTCTTAACAAAACAGTTCCTTATTAAAAACCTTCCTTGTACACAAATTTCGCGGCGATCCAATGCCTTGCATCAGTATTCGTCTTGTAGCATATTTGAATGATAAAAAATATTATTAAACCATTATCACTGGGGAAATACTTTTGTTTGACAAAATCGTGCACAAACTCTCTGAGGATATTGTTAGAGTATTAACAATTTAAAGCATGACAAGGGGACTGTTCTACTCCGTGTGTGACGTGTGTCAAAACCGTCTGCCAATGGTTGTCTATAAGCGCTATAAAAACGAGTTTATGATGATGGCAAAATGTTCTGCGTTTGTTGACCCATCAGTCCACTCAGTATAAAAGGATAAAACTTGCTAGAGGATTTTGTATGACAAATAGTGCAGATCCTGATCAGAAGGCTCATCTAGGAGTCCTCTGATCAGGATCTGCACTGTTTGCAAATGACAATGCATGCATGGTCCGCGTTCAATGGTTTTAATAATAGTACACGTGTCTGTGATATTCTTCTAACAAACATTCTGAAAGGTAATCCGTCTGCGATATATTGGATAGAACGATGATAGAGTAATATTTTTGTTTTGTTGCAGTATGCAGAATCGTTCAATTTTAACCCCCACAAGTGGTTGAATGTCACCTTTGACTGTTCAGCTATGTGGTAAGTATAGGATAGTTTATGGTAATCTTTATTATGTTGTAAAACAATCTACCTCAAATCTAAAAAGCATTGTTTTAATTACTTTCGATCTGTTCAAACTTTTTAGAAACTACTGACCATTTGATATTATTTGTTACAGCAATTTAAGGGTTAGATTATAGAAAGAAAAAACAACTTTCAATTAGTACCTTAGCTCTGATAAGGATTAACACTAGCAAATGTCCTAATGACAGGACGCCAGCCATCCAAACAGTTATTTATTTTCCATTAAAAAGGGTTAAAGACAGCAGTTTGATCAGTGAGGCATTTAACGTTGATCCACTCTACCTCAAACATGAAAATCAGGGCCAGATGCCAGACTACAGGGTAAGAACTGATAGATGTCGTGTAATTTATGAGTTTAATGCTTAGACGCTGTATGTGAACAAAATGCATGCTTACACGTGTTAGAAATTCCACTTAAGACATTCACAAATCTTACAAAAAATGTTCTTCAGAAATATATGCTTTCACCTATAAGCGAACATGCCTGTATGTTCTTAACAAATGATAGAGTTCACAAAATTCAGTTTTTATAAAAACTGAGAAATTACTGATAAGAAGAAAATCGAGCATTTTAATATTTTAAAATATTTACCTGTTTCCCCCTTTATTTGATAATTCCGCCTTATGCTCCTGCAGGTGCTGTCTGGCACTGACCTGCTCTAGTTCATACAATTGTACAGATACACTCTTTGCTTTTTGACGTGGTAATAAATTTCCCTATTTCATATTTTAATATAAGATTTAAATCAGTTGATATTCATCATGGTTGGAGTTAAATATACATGCTGTAAAGGGTTAATACTTTAGCTATTTGTTTTCATTTACTATGGAGATAGTTTGATAACATTTTCATATAGTTTAGTTCTGATTAGATACCGAGTAACTCTGTAGCTTTAACTCTTTGTACGCTAGCGGTGAAACTGTGATTACCTATGCAAACAGTTTGGATCCAGATGAGACGCCGCATAATGCGGCGTCTCATCAGGATCCAAACTGTTTGTCATCTTGATCATATTTTTGCAAAGAAATTAGAGAAAAGTTATTTTAAGAATTGAAGCAGACGACAATTGTTGCAGACGAAAAATTACTTAGCGTGCAAAGAGTTAAATATGGCTCGACATATAAAGAAGTGGAAACACAGAATAACAACAGAAGACAGTACAAGTATTTGAAAAAAAAAGAAATACATTTATTATGGGAAAATGATATAGAGAATATTGCAAAACTTATTGGTCAACATCATACTGCTCAGACCAGTCTTTATAAGTAATACGAGTTTCAATTTTCATTCAAGTTTTATCATTGCTGAAGTTCATGAAATCGTCCATAGAAGGTGATGGCAATATATTTGCACTAAGCTTTAGTTATGAGACAAATCTCTTTTTTACAACCTTAGGTTTATAATAATAATAATAATATTTCAGGAATTCCTCTATTGTTCGACAAAATGTCTCTCCATTTTGCGACCTGTGTTTCTTACGAAATATGTGCAATAACCTATATCTCGCTCCAATGTTCAACTTTGGGTTTGTTACAATAGTTTTGCATGCATTCTTTTGTTGTTTGACAGAATCATACATTTTAGAACGAGAGTGACCGAATCTCGTTACAATTTACAACCTAGGTTTTGTCACAATAGTTTCGCATGAAACCCTCTTTATTGTTGGCAAACTCTCGCCACAGTTTACTACCTAGGTTTGATTACAGTAGGTTTTATGAAGTGTTTTATTGTTGACAATCCATCGCCATAGTTCACAACCTTGGTTTGGTTGTAGAAGGTTTCATGAAGCCCTCGTTTTATTACAGCATTGGCATATACCTCTTGGCAGACGATTCCGTTCCCTAAAGCTGTGGTTTGTACTGCGCATGTACGGACAGAAGGGTCTTCAGGAATGCATCAGAAAGGTAAGTCACCTTTAAGGTAAACGTGAACAAGTTCAGTGCTTTATAGCGCTCTGTTTTTTTGCAATTTTGTGACAACTTTGCAACAATTTTGACCGAGATAATAGACAGAACCTAATCAAGATACAAAGAGACTGAACCTCGTCAAGATACAAACAGTTTCACGTGTTATATTTTAACCAGTTCCCTGATGAATATTCATGCAGTTAAAAATGACGTCATGAATATTAATAAGATTATTTTCTATAATGGCATATGAACACAAGATATTTCGGCTCAGGCAGAAGCTGTAGAATCAGATCTATATTACACCATAAGCAAACAGCATACCTCGATCAGACTGCTCCTATAGGAGCCGTCTGATTTGGATCTACTCTGCATGCAGATGCGGCAAAGTAGGCTTACATAAGGAAAATGGTTATATTATTAGAATAAAATATGTTTTTACTTGAATTCACCTAGACACCATATTGAAATGAACGTTGATAAGTGTTCAGTGTACAAAATAAGGCACTAGCTGTATCTTCGTCTCAAGATTCATCGACCATAATTCTGTGTAGACCTATGGAAGCATAGAAAAATAAGTGATGCATATAGACTGGAGAGTTTCTACCTGTTCAAAGCAAATAGGTAACATAATGTTTGTTAGATCTGAGACTGCAATTAGCAATTTGTTCTTTATATTTATAGGATATTCGACTGGCTAAAGAATTTGAATCCCTAGTCAAATCAGACCAAAGGTTTGAGATAATTGGCAAAGTTACCATGGGACTAGTGTGTTTCCGTGTAAAGGTAAGTCAAGAACACACTGAATTCTCCTAGACCATCCTTGTCACAGATTCGAGCCTTTAGTTTCATTCAATGAGCTTCCAACCAATTCTGGGTCGTATCATGATTAACACTGCTTGACATGTTTTGAAAAGAAATGAAAGTGCACCACTGCATGTACATTGAAACATACAAGTTTTACAGATGAAACTACCTAGATGCTGAATTTGGATCTGGATGAGACGCCGAGTATCTCGTTTGTTTTATCAGGATCAAATCTGTTTGATGTTAGATTATTGGTTTTGAAAGACGAAGATTACAAACATTGCAAATTGAAGCATACAGCAAATGCTGCAGACTACAAAACGTGACCGCGAAAAAATAAAGTGAACAAAATTGACGAATATCAGATAACAATGATATTCTTTTAGAACAAGTAACACGTAGTCAACCCTTTACCAAATGAATATTCATGTAAGAAATAATGACATGTATATCAATTAATTGAATTTATAAATAATAGCATTATGAACAAGAGTTTTTGTGAAATGTCAGAAATTGCAGAATCAGATCTAGTTTATGCCATAAGCAATCAGAGTAAATCCTGATTAGTCAGCTCTTACAGGCGCTCTCTGATCTGGGTTACTGTGTTTGCGAATGTATACAGATATGTCTCAATCAGGGCAAGGGTTTAGTAAAGTTGGTTTCATTTACCCTTGCCCTGGTCTATGTTTATTCCTATTTTCAATACCTACCGAGTATTCATGGAGAAAAAAGTATGGAAGGTGGAACATTGTAGCCATTTTAGAAGGTAAAGAAACATATCTATCAAATTCCATTCAGCAAACAGAGCAGACCCTGAAAAGACACTTATATTAAGGAAAGTGTTAAGCAACAAACATGTGTCTTTATTTCCAGACTTCAAATGCATTCAATGAAAAACTGTTGAAAGCCATCAACGACGATGGACGAATCCACATAGTACCATCAAAGATCAGAGACACATACTTTCTTCGCCTGGCCATATGTGCATCCAGAACTGAATCCTCAGACATGACATTCGCATGGAAAGTAGTCCAAGAACTTACTGATACTTCACAGCAAGGGGAACAACTCTAAACATCAGTGCAAATAGAATACAGGTCGACGATGTAGCGCTATATTGTTGTATCTAGATCTACATTATATTGGACGTGACATTTGTAAACAGCCTGGACCCACTAGAATCCAAGTTATTGATACTCTATTCGCGATGTTAGAGGAATACCATTATGTTGTAAATGCTTCAAAAGATGGACCCTTTACGCAATGATTATTCATGTAAGAACTAATGACATCATGAATATTAATAAGGCATAATAGCACACGGACAGTGGAATTTTTGGCCATGGTAGAAACTGTAGAATCAGATCTGTATTTTGTCATAAGCAAACAGAGCAGACCCTGATCAGACGGCTCCTGCAGGCGTTGAAAGGCGTATCTATGGAGTAAAGTGTTAAATATGAATATCGTAACATTGACCGAACTGTCACAATGTCAGATATGGGTTAACCATAATGCTGATGGATGGATGAATGGTCTGACTGACAGACGGACATGAGAATATCATAGGGTGCACACTTAAGTGTGCGACCCTAATTACACACAGACAAGTCCAACTTGTAACGTGCTAGATTGTAATGATGTAGAAAACATATTGATTCTCAAGGCAAATATCCAGACCAGAATGAGCAGTGTCTGCACTATAAGAATCCGTAACAATTTCTTCCATGTAGTGCAAACCCTGATTAGACATCTCATCCTAGGCGTGACATTTTGTCTGGTTCTACGCTGCTCGCAATGCAATAAGAGAGCGGCTAATATATAAATACATGGAGTTAACACATAATATACTAGTGTATACCCTTTAAGAGTAGAGCATCTAGAACGTGTCTGTTATTTGAATTCTATGAGTTTCCCTTTCACAAATTGTTTAACCTATTACACCATGACTAGTCATGGATATTACAGTGGAATCCCTCTAATGCAAACATGTCTGTCTTCACAAGCAGGTGCTTGCTTAATACAGGACGAAGGTTATGCAGAAATCTCCTATAGGAGATTTCTGCATAACTTTCGTCCTGCATTAAGTTACCACCTGCCTTTGCCGCTGTGAATTATGCCCCTTTTTGGTGGTCGCATAAAAGGGGTTTTACTGTAATTAGATTATATTTATTATGGCTTAAGAACACAGGAAGTTATAGTCAAGGCAGAAACTGAAGACTTGTTATTTCATAAGGAAGCAGAGTATACCCTGATCAGACGGAGCCTACATTAGCCATCTGATCTTCGTCTCCTCTGTTTGAAAAGGCATGAAATGCGTATCTGTGGAGTCGTTGACAAGAGTCTGAAACTTATTAGAAGCGAATGACAGGAACTGAAATAGTTAATTTCTCTTGTTTTGACGTAATTGTTAAAATATATATGAATGCGTATAGTGAACATGTTATACTATTGTTGTTAATGAATAAAGAGCTATACTATACATACAGTTTATTATATATATAAGCCTCATACTGTTCAGTGAAGTCTTTGTTTAAATATATAGATGACTTCCGTTAGATTCGTGTATCTAACTTGGTCTATAACAATACTGCTAACACAAATCTGACGACATCTGTAAATAGGATAAATAAATCTCTCTAAATTGACCAGCGACGAGGTCTCATTATAGGTAATATAGACAGGTGGTAGCTAAACGCGAAATTAATTTATGCATTGTTCTGCATTACTTTCATCCTGCATTAAACAACCACATCCTTTTAAAGGCATTTATCTTTCCCAACTAAGTGGTCACTCCAGAGGGGTTCGACTGCAATTGAAATGCATTGAAGTAAGGGAAATTCAGAACAAAAGCAAACGAAGGGGTCACTGTAATTGGCATATGTAGTTTACTGAACAATGAAATATTCCACGATCGTAACCTTGACCTTGATCTCAGGTACCTGGTTCTGTTCACGACATGTCTCTTCGAACCTTTGATTATGCTTGTTAGTTTCCTACAAAATTCGCTTAAGTATAACCGAACTAGGAGCGGAAACGAAAATGTCAATGAGCAGTACTCAACATGTGATCTCAACTCTTCACCTCAGTCTTGTTCATGATATGTTGTCTCCAAGTAATGATAATAAATAGAATTCCTCTCCGTGGACACTAAAGATGGGTTCTGCTGTATTATTTTCATAATGATCTTATTCTAATCGTGTTGAGGAGCAAACACGGACAGGCAGATGGACATTATTATTTAAGGGTTTCCATCAAACTGAGATTTAAACTCAGCGGTATGTATCTTGTTGAAAATGATGACATAAACCATTTGAAATGAAAACAAAATGTTCCAGAATGTTTTTACGTGTAACTGTTGGTTGACGGTCTACATTTCCTACCAATAACCATTGCCCTCTAAGCAACAACAACAACACTTTTCTTTGTTAAACATTTTGGGTTCCACACAAATGCTGAAAGTGGGAGATCATTTGAAAGCAAAAATAGTAATGCAGAAAGAGAAAATTGCAGGCTCGGTTTTATTTAGTCTAATCACGAGTAGTCATTAAACTGCAGCACTATCATGCCCCTATTTGCAATGCGTCTGGGGTATTCATCAATAATAAGACACTGTCAGTAGGTCAAGGTATGTATGAGCTCCATCAACACTTATCTCCATGACCTTAGTAGACCTTAGTCGCATTTGCAACAGTTTGGATCCAGATGAAACGCCTAGGTACCATGTGTCTCATCAGGTTCCAAGCCTTTTACCCTGGTCAATGATTTTTCAAAGAACTTGTATTATCAAACTTGGTCAAATTCTTGATGAAATAGTGTTAATTAATTGGTATTTAGAGCAGGTGGCTGCTTAAAGCAAGGTGAAAGTAAAACAGAACGCTCCTATAGGAACGTTATGTTTTACTTTCACCTTGGCTTAAGCAGCCACCTGCCTTTAAGACTAAATATTTGATGTAATTTAGTGGCCGTTATAGAGAGGTTTTACATGTATGTTTTACTGCAGTATAAGGGTCAATGTTGAGTTATAGTTCATTCTCAGCATCTCCCTGTGTTCTTATTCAAACCAAATAGTCGACCAAGAACACCACAAGCGGATACCAAAGCTTGTCTGATAGACAAAAGTTTTCAGAGAGAAGAGTATAGCTTCAATTTTGTTCGGAATACATGTAAATGTATGATCATACAATACACACAGCCGCACGAACAGCACCACGACAAAACAACAACAACAACAACAACAGCAAATGTACATGCATATCCAAAGACACAAAGAGATGCACAAAGACATAAAACAAACAAACAATAAGGGGAAGATGGAAGTGCCGCCTTGGAACGGTCAGTGACAATGTTAACTTGACAAGCCACTTCTACCTTACTGCAAATCGTGATTCAGAATCCCTTCAATATCTTCAACACAGGAAGACAAACAAGACCAGTCATCAGCATACAATATTGAATCGGTTATATCAATGACGTAAATGAGAAAGAATAGACGACCGAGAACTCATCGACAGATGAGGAGATTTGCATCTCTCTCTTTTCTAAATTATAAACACACTGACCTTGAAACAAACGCATTACCTATGATTATATCCTCCGCCATAATGGGTTCCAATGGCTCCCCTCTATGTAGTTATGCCATTACTTATTGGGATATAGCTCAACGCTAGCTGGATGGTCAACAACTAGAACCACATGGCACAGACAACATCATGAAACACATGAGACACACATGCAGAAAAATTATATCATAGGTGAACTATAAAGAAACAAAAATATCTAACTATCATTAGCAAAATGCTACAACAAGGGTGGAACATATTGTAGGCCCTGATCAAACCAACGGAACAAGTGAGCCAGATAGTGTAGGTCCTCATCAAACCGACGGAACAGGTGAGTCAAATAGGGTATGTCCTGATTAAACCGACGAAATGATACAACAAGGGAGGGTGGAACATATTGTAGGCCCTGATCAAACCAACGGAACAAGTGAGTCAAAAAGTGTAGGTCCTGATCAAACTGATGCAAGAAGTGAGCTCAATAGTGTAGATCGTGGTTCAACTGACGGAACAAGTGATATCAATTAGTGTGGGTCCTGATCCACTCGACGCAACAATGGTGTTAAAGTTGTGGGTCCTGATCAAACTGATGAAACACTTGTGCCAAATAGTGTAGGCCCTGATTAAACTGACGCATCTAGTGTGTCAAATTTGCGCATCAAATTGCAGTTATAGTTATGAGGGAGGCAATTTAGAACTCAAAGGCTTTATAAGAAGATAACTACGAACCGTCTACTATACTGTTGATGGGATATTAGACCTTTTTCTCACACACGCGCGCCACACACACACATCAAACGCATAAGCAGACTGTCAGGCATGAGCACACCCCCCTTCTCTCTCTCTCTCTCTCTCTCTCTCTCTCTCTCTCTCTCGCACCACGTACACGTACGCACGTACGCACGCACGCACCCAGGGGATTCCTACAACATAGGACGTAAATATTAAGCGGATCAGCATTGATAGAAAAATGATTAAATTAAGGCAGATTATACGGCTAGTTGACGAAACAATATGTAAATATAACCTCTTTCGTCTATACGATATACATCCGGGATACAAACGTTGTTTTGGGATATTGTCATTTATATATAGTTTTAACTGTGTTCCGATATCGATTGCAAAATTACGCCCGGTATGATGCAGTGGGTCCACATTCCGTCAGGTATCGTGTAGGCAATTACATTGTATAGTGTAAGTATACTAACTTGTTTTATTTATTGTCTTTAACGTTTCTCTTTTCTCACATGTCCTTGGTATATCTACCCATCCTGTACTCTATTAAGTAAAATCATTTGGAGCAGTGGACCAGTCTACCCCCTGTCGAGAACCAGGCACAACGGTCATCTGCATGTGTGATGTTTCCGAATGGATAACGATCTACAGCTAGGAAGAGCTATATATTCAAATTCGAAACGAGGCTTGAACCAGATATATCATTCTTTTGTAGGTCCAATCGTTGAACATTTATCTATTGTTTCGTATTGCTCTCTGAAATACGTTCTAATACACAAGAAAAACTACAGCACGACGCAGCACGCTTTGAAACCAAATCTTACAAGTCATATATGTACATGGCTGGGAATATTATATTTGTTTGTGTTGATAAACGTCCGTTTCTGCTCACTGTGAGCTAACTGGACGCCCCATGGAGAGGGGGAGGATACAGAGAAACCCGGGCGCGATGAGAGTTTCTCTGGTTCTTTCAGATGCTCAGTGTGTCTCGCCCGGAGGATAGTCCGGCGGGGGATCGAACCCGGGACCCCTGGTAACCCGCGTCACCACACGAACACGTCCGCGATGGGGAGTTTTTTTTTGTGCCCAACGACTTTAAAAGTAATGTTTTTATTAAGCTTATCATGGGATGATCTCGTCTGATATAGAAGTTTTAAAACCATCTGAGTTAGAGACACATTAAGATGTTCATTAAAATATTGAAATACCGGGATCCTAATATTTCGTGCAGCAAATTCGCATATATCATGTATAACAGTAATACTGTAAAACGAACTGAATATTAAAATAAATTTATGATTAACCTTACAGACAGTTTGGATCCAGATACGATGCCGACTAACTTGGAGTATCATTAGGACCCACACTGTTTGACACACCATTCACAGTTAAACCTTTCTATAACGACCACTAAATTATGTTAATTAGTTTGTATTGAGGTCAGGTGGCTGCTTAAAGCAAGGTGAAAGTAAAACAGAACGCTCCTAAAGGAGCGTTCTGTTTTACTTTCATCTTACTTTAAGCAGACACCTGCCTTTTACACAAAATACTTCATGTAATTTAGTGGTCGTTATAGAGAGGTTTTTACTGTACCTTGTAGAGACGAATTAAAGGAAATGCCATTGTGAAACTGTGTTTTGTATGTGGCATGAGTCATACATGTACTTTTAGAGCAGACGACATTGTTTGCAGACGAACATTAATTGGGACCAAAACAGTTAAACGCAATTTATGTCAGATAACTGGTACATTCCGATGTAATGATATTGCAGTGCATTGTTATTGTTAAATATGATACAAACAGGTGCATATTTGTCACGAGTTGTGTACGTATGATACTATTTCAAACTAATCGACACTGTACGGTATGCCTCTGCGTGTTTTTTCTGTTTTCATTTACCCTTAGCCTGTTAAGCGTGACCTTACTGACATTTGCAAACAGTGTGCATCCAGATGAGACGCCAGGTAACTCCAGGGTCCAAGCTGTTTGACTTTCTGTCAATAGAGAAGTGATCGGAGCTTAAGCTAGTCTTCATAGCAGGCTAAGGGTTAATATACTTAGCAATTGATACACGGACGTATTTAACCCTCCCGAAATTTGTAAACAGATTTGAATCCAGACTAGACGCCGAATAGCTTGATCCAATCGGAAAATATCAAAACGGCATCCGTCGTTTTTTCTTGGCCTGGTAAGTGTTAACTAAAACTCAACCCTGTTCTGCTACGGTGTGAACGAGAGTTCACTGGCAGGCCGATAAGCGAAGAAGTCACTACCACCAGTTTATTTGAAAAGATTTGGTCTAACCCAGGCTGGGAATCAAACCGACCCCACCCCTTCGCTTAAAAAGTGAATGCTCCAAATAAGTTCTGAAAGTAGAAGATCGTTCGAAAGCAAAAGCAGCAGTACAAAAAGAGAAAAATACACACTCGATTTTATTTATTTACATGTAGTCTATATATTCTATTTCCGTGAAATTTATACTAGAGATGCAGTGGATGACTTGGGTCTACAATTATAAAAAAGGATATGCTACATTCTGTTATAAATGTGACTTAGGTCTAGCACTGTAGGTTAATGGGCTTTTTCTTCGTGGAAAATTATTCTATACAAACGTTTTGTTAACAGCGTAAACCCAAATCACGCAGGAACTGTCTGATCAGGATATGCTCTGATTGCTTAGTCCAAATATTTATTTCTTTAGATTCGATCAGGGTTGTCTAGCGTCTTTGTAATCCCTGTAATGAATATTCATGAAGTCATGAAATCTTTAATAGATATTCTTAAGAGAAAAATGATTAATAAACACGATTTAGCACTGTTGGCAGCAGACACCTAATTTGCTTTAAAATCACTTTCCCAATCCTTCTCTTCTTATATAAACGGCTTCACGCGCGTTTGCAAATGTAGTAGATCCAGATCGGACAGTTCCTGTAAGAGCTGTCTGATCAGGTTCTGCTCTGTTTGCTTATGAACTTTTGTTGATCTAATCCTAATTGATCTGTCAGAGCCAGTGATCTATTTGAAAAGCTAACATTGTGAAAAAAGCCTTTAGATCTTCTTCATGAATATTCGTGTAAGAAATAATGATTTCATGGATAGTTAATTAAGAAATGAATGACGTGCTTCCGGTGTTCATGAGGTTATGCAACGCATAGCTTTACGAGCAAAGTTAGTGAAGCCCGAAGGGCTTCACGTGAATCTTTGCTCGTAAAGCTATGCGTTGCATAACCCATGAACACCGGGAGCACGTCATTTATTTCTTATATTTATATTCCATTGTATTTCTTATATTTAAGAAATGAATGACGTGCTTCCGGTGTTCATGAGGTTATGCAACTTTCTTTTTAGAATAAGGTTATATAAGGACGTTGCAGGGCGAATGTAAATATTGATATATGAGCACAGGCTATGGCAGTAATTGTACAACCAGACCTACCGGTATATTATTTCATAAGCAAATCGACAAGAACCTGATCAGGGAGCTACAACAGAAGCTCTCTGATCTGGATCTACTCTGTAAATTTGTTTCATAACGTTTGATATGGGTCTACTATGTTTGCATTGGCATAAGCAGGCACGTGGAATGAAGGGTTTATATTCGTGAAGTGATTTCACACATATTTTTTCACCAGAGAAATAGTTTATCATAAATATGATCCTTTTGCAATTTTGGAACATGGACAATTTTGACCATAAATCCATAGGAAAAAAGTCATTCTGGATTACTGTAATTTACGGAATTGTTCATTGGATGCGTTTTATAATTTTACTGATTATTACCTACATTGTGCCCAAAACTAACTTTGAGGCGCCATGACCGCAATGATTGATTCTTTTGACAAATTACCACAGCTACATAAAGGAATGCAACAATACGTAATATACAGGAAGCGGGTTTTATGGCCTTGCAATAATCATTGTCCCCTGTTGGGTATTTGACAAAGGGCCACTATGATAACTGACATCTGGAGACTGACCCTGCATGGGGCATTTCGTGTGTAATATGGCTTAGAACAATATGGCCTAAGGCCATTTAACGCATTCATTCATACATGCATAGAGAAATTCTAATGGCTATGTTTACTGTTGTTTCCATATAATACAAACCATAATTAAATTGCACATTCGAGTATACTGTAAAATTATGATAAAGAAAAAGGTAGTAACAGTTTTAATGTGTTGACCATATTTTTATAGACATTTTTATTTGTAGTGGGTCCAGTCATTTAAACATAATTCACAAGCTTTAGAAACATGAATATATTAAAAAAAAAGTCATTCTTTAAGACTGACAACCATTTATTATCAAGATCCACATTTTTCTCATTTTCCCAACACAATACATATTTTGGTATTTCAACCTTTACTCGATTTTCTGAAAGTAATGCATCATTTTGGTATTGCAAATATTAAAGTTCAATAAATAAATAAATAAATTTCTATTTTTCTGTATTTTGGTGGTACGTAGGCCTACATTTATACATAGTACTATGTTACTTAACGAGAACGTCCCATTTCATCTGAACCCATTTTGCCTAAATATGAAATTCATCTAAAGTTGTCTGGTTCTGTCTAAAAGTTGTTTGGACCCAACTCATGGGCGGGACCCAAATGGTCCCTCTGATCTGAATCTACACTATTTGCTAATGGTCTTGGTCCTAACCTCATCCTCTTTTTAAATTATAGTTTATGAATAGTGTAAATTCACTGGCAGGTAAAGTAAGTTTTAACAATTCGCTTGCTATTCACGTCAATATACCTACCTGTAAATAGTGAAAACCTGCAGGAGCTGTCTCATCAGGATCTGCACTATTTACAAGTTGATTTACAGCAGTGATACGTGTACACAGTGAAGCTATATGTAATTATACAACAGGGCATGGGTAAAAAGCAAGAGAAGGATTAAGATTAACAAAATTAAAAACAATATGTGTTGAATATTAAGTATCATTGTATTTCACATCTAAAATAAACATCACACCCCATAAATAGTTTCCCCTACTCGATAAAGTGTCCCTTTCTATGGCTAATCCATGGACGTAATGTCTGGAAAAGTGTGAAAATAATTTGGGTATTTATAGAAACTTAGGAGTCGGATTTGATCTAATTTTGTAAGCAAACAGAACATACCCTAAGTAGACGGTTCCTGTAGGCTCTGATCTGGATCTACTTTGTTTGCAGAGGCGTTAATTTAAAGGAAAATGTTAAGTTTCTGTGTACACTCCTCCCTCTCAATGGGATCCCTGACTGGCGAGCATCACAAGTGACGTCATGCAAGGGGGATAATCATGTATCGATTTTCAAAATGCACGGTTCGCAGTACAATAAAAACCCGATTTAAATCAAAACTAGATAAAAACGGTAAGAATTTTCTAAAGCTTGGTGTTTAACTAACTGTATACTATCAGAATTTGACGAAAACCCAATCTGTTTACTTGACCTTTAATGAAATGGATTCAAAAACAGATTACTACATTTCGCAGTGGACCTTGCAACCCGTTTTATTAGCTCACCAGAGCACTTTTGTGCTCAGGGTGAGCTTTTGTGATCGCCTGATGTCCGTCGTCCGTCGTCGTGCGTCGTGCGTCGTGCGTCGTCGGGCGTCAACAATTTGAACCTTTAAAAATCTTCTCCTCTGAATCTACAGGGTTCTCAGCTTTCATCTTTGGTACATAGCATCATCTGTAGGTCCCCTACAAAAGTTATATAAATTATGCCCCTAGAGTCAAAATTGGCCCCGCCCCAGGGGTGCCTTGTTTTCTATTGAAATATATAGTAAAACTTTGAAAATCTTCTTCTCTGAAACTGGAAGGTTCTTAACTTTCATATTTGGCACATGACATCATGATCAGGTCCTCTACAAAAGTTATATAAATTATGCCCCTGGGGTCAAAATTGGCTACACCCCAGGTGGCCAGTTTTCTAGCAAACTTGAAGCTGACTGCACTTTTAAGCATCTTATCTTTACTCATAAAGGCCATAGAGAGGGGCGACTGACCTAGTATAGCCAGTTCCAGTGTTTGTGCAAGTTTTACCCTTAGTCTGATCAGTAGAGTAGAAATTGTGTTTAGCCAAATAAATAACAAACACTCATTTTAGATTGAGAAAACTAAGTGGATAATTCTCAAAATGCTCTTTGCATATCTATGTCCTGCATTAAGCTCTCAGATATCAATATAGTCTTATCAGTATATCTTTGTGAAGTTCAGCTGAATACAAGTCAAGTGTTCTATGCTGTAACATTCTTTATCAGTATTATATGTCTGCTTCAGAATTGTTGTCTGCTTGTCTAAGATTGTTCACATTGTTTTTTAATACATGTCAATCTTACAATTAACTCTCTTGTACAAAACAATTATGAAGTACAATATTGGATTCTGATCTGACACATATGTAACTTGAAGTTACATATGCATCAGATCAGAATCCAAACTGTGCTAGGTCTCCCTTTGCACTTTTGATAACAACTGGATTGCCTCCCTTCTGGGTAGACAACTGATATTTTTCAGCGGCTAGCTGTCTATTTTCACTTTTGTTCTAGTTTTCCACCAATGAGAAACTATGTTACATTGTAATTTGCATATGACCTACGAGTATTTAGTAGTAAACTTATTTTCATTAGTGAATACCTTGACTGGCATACAACCTTTTTATATGCCTCTACACATTGCCAAACTATGTAAAATTCTGCTAACGGCCTCGCAAATTGAATTCAATGCAATAATTAACATAATCACAACACATGTAAGGCATCATGTTACACAGACATGTTCTATAAACTTCTTAGAGTTCAGCCAAAACGCCATATAGTACAGAAAATCCTTATTTACGCAGATATTTAGCATGGGACTGAAGACTGTCGACTGTCGAAAGTTTTGTTCTTAAAATAGATTTTAAGACCTGGAAATTCCCATAAAATCAAAGTACTGATGTACTGATATTTATCACCTCATGGTAATGGTTGCTGAGCAATATTACCAGTTTGTCGAAACCACTATTAAACTTTCAAACTTTTACTATCATTTTGCTATCAATTAATACAACATTTGATAATAAAGTCCACTTTGACGAACAGGTAGTTTGCCGAAACAACCATAATTCACAGGCAGTGCTATAGGAATAAAGAAGAAGGGTTATTTAGTATATTAGAGTAGTGGTATTAATAGTATTAATTAATATCCCTGACCACAGCACCGAGGCTCTGGTTGTTGGCTCTCTTTGATATAAAGCTACTTACTGAAAGCTATTGCTACGGCTCTATCACATGGGGATTGGGCTCATAGACGTAGGTTGAAGTTGCTAACTTTATATTGTTTTAAAAATACATGTAGATTCAGTTAATGATGTAATTAATGATGATGCACACAAGTCGATTAAAGCGTTGATCTAGGCTAAATAAATACCGTTCTTTAAGGAATTACAGACTCTGCACAAACAAAAACTTTATGCTTTAAAGTGTATTCAATTTCTTATCTTCATATCAATACAAATATAAACGCTTTCATGTACATTTTATAATAGGTAAACTAAAGAACTAACTTGAGATAGTTTTAAAACATTACTTTGACATCGTACATTTTAAAAGTGATTTCCTATAAAAGCAACTTGAAATTTTTCAATAACTGCTTCTTCTACTCAACGTCATTTTCATTGCATGCTTCTCTGCTAGTATAATAACAAGCAACCCTTCATAGATCTAGTTCTCTGTACTAGTAGAATCTCCAAACATTGAAATAAATGTTGCAGAGATTGTTTTGTACATTGTGTCAATATTTGAATGCCGCTGAATATCTTTTTTAAAAGATATTTCTTGTTAGATCTGGCCTATTGCACAGACAATTAACCCTTTACTCCATAATTATGCATTTCTACACCATTGCAAACAGAGTAGACCCAGATTAGATGGCTCATTTAGTAGCCATATGATCAATCTGCTCTGTTTACTTATGATATTATATACATGTAGTGCAAATTGCATTAAATTATTTCCATTTTGTGTACAATATACAATGTACTTATAATATGTTTATTTAACCCTTTCCCTCATACTCGTATAAATGCCTTTTCATGTATTTGCAAGCAGAGCAGACCCAGATCAGGCGGCTCCTTTAGCAGCTGTCTGATTAGGGCCTACTCTGTTTGTTAATGGAATTTGAAAGATGTTTTTCATTACTTTCTAAAATGGCTACACTTTCTATTTTTCATTATAACTATTTTGTCCATGAATATTCAGTGGATATTGAAATTTTGAATAAACATCGAACAGGGAAAGGGTTAAAAATAAGTTAAGATATGAATAATAATATGAACTCATGTAGAAGGTATAATGAAAATATCTGAAATTTTGAACATAAGTATAGATTAATTTATTCTTTCTGAAATTCAACCATTTTGCCCAGTGAGATGCTATACATACTTTTTTATATGACCTTCTTTAGATTGCATTGTTATAATATGTTTACATTTACATTTTTCTTTAATTTCTATTCACTTGAGGTCCTCTACAAAAGCTATATAAATTATGCCCTTGGGGTCAAAATTGGCACACCTCAGGGCCGGCTAGTTTTCTATAGAAACATAATAGTGAAAACTTTGAAAATATTCTCCTCTGATTGTCTGGTGAGCGATGTCAGGGCCATTCTTGCCCTCTTGTAGTAACATTTCAAGTTGTAGAAATTACTACAAAGTGGGTTCGGGCGGATGTTTGTTGAACTTTCGAGGGTTTATTTTGTCATTTTTGCATGGAACGTGCATTTGGTGTCGCGAACTCTTTCTTCAATCTGAAAGTTATTCATTTTATTTTTGGTATCCGTAATAACCATGAATGGTAGCTGTGCATGACGTTTTTAGCACTGGGCACTGCAGAATTATCTCCCCCTGAACTTTGAGTATTTTTAGCATTTTGGCATGAAACATGGGGAGTTGGTGTCGCCAACTCATCCGTCTGTGTTCAGGTTATTGAATGTGTATTTGGTATACATAATAACCATGAATAATAGATGTGCAAGACGCATTTTTAGACTGGCGGAAACCTGTCTTTAGTACCGTAAATCGGATTCAACAGTCGCTCCAATGTCACGTGTCCGATTTAACATTTTTGTGTATCATCATGAAAGTGATCCGAAACATTCCTATGTATTCAGGGCAAGAAAAGTAAACTAAAAAATTATCAAACTATTACCAAAACGGGAAGAGAAAATGAGCAAATTATAGCATTGAAGTGAATGGCATGATCAAAACGTTTGTAGAAAGTCTCACACGCGCATGAATTGACAGACCTTTCATAAAGAACGAGTCGACGTAAGCAATTTGTCATATTTATACAATTAAAAAGTCTTTAAGCATCGTCTTTAAGTGTCGTCTTATTAGTCCCCCACCGGTTACCGGTTGGGGCACTATAGGTTTGCTCGATTCCGTCTGTCCGTCCGTCTGTCCGTCCGTCTGTCACGCTTCTTGTCCGGCCGGGGCCATATCTCCTACAAAGTTATGCCAAATTCATTATAACTTCGCATATTGAAGAAGCATGATGAGGGCTAATGTCATGCACAAGGGCATAAATCTAGCATCAATATTTTTGGAGTTATTCCCCTTTTACATATTGTTTTGTCCGGACAATAACCCCTTATCTACTGGTTCAATTGATTTGAAACTTCACATATGGAACAATCATGATTAGGGGTAGTGTTATGCACTAGGGCCATAAATCTAGCATCAACTTTTTTGGAGTTATTTCCCTTTTTCATATTTTCTTGTCAGTCCGTCTGTCACGCTTCGTGTCCGGGCCATATCTCCTACAAAGTTAGGCCAAATTCATTATAACTTCACACATTGAAGAAGCATGATGAGAAGTAGTGTCATGCATAAGGGCCATAACTCTAGCATCAACATTTTTTTGAGTTGTTCCCCTTTTTCATATGTTTTGTCCGGACAACAACTCTTTATGTACTGTTCAATTGATTTGAAACTTCTCATATGGAACAAGCATGATTAGGTGTAGTGTCATGCACAAGGACAATAACTCCTTTTATTAATATTTTTGGAGTTACTCCCCTTTTTCATATTTTCTTGACCGGACAATAACTTTTTATTTACTGATTCAATGTATGAAAGTAGGTACTAATACCATTCAGGTGGTCATGTATAATACCATGGTCAACCATACCATGAGTGGGTGGGGTGGGGAGAGTGGAGTTTTTTTCAGTCCGGTGGGGGACTCATGTCTTGCATAGCAATACAACATGCCCTTGTTATTTAGGTTTGCAAATACTGTCATCAGTAGAATGGTCGTGTTTCTAGAGGGTGATTCTTTACAGTTGTGATGTGAAATACGGCACAAGGCTGGCCCAGTTTTCAGTATTGCTCTGTTGTATTTACAGACGTGTGTTGTCTTTGTAACTCTGAAATCAGATTTTATGCAAAGCGATACTCTTTGTTAAAACTTTCTCTCGGTTGCAGATATTTCCAGATAAATATAAGTACAGCAGAACCTGTCTTAAGCGACCCTCAAACATAGGTGTAACTGCGGACCTATTAGACAGGTGGTAGCTTAACGCAGATCAAAACTAATGCAGAAAGCGCATATATGAGCTTTCTGTATTACTTTTGCCCTGCATCCACCTGCTTTTTAAGACTCCAATGTTCAATAAATTAATAGTCGCTTAAGACAGGTTCTACTGTAAAGGCCAGTACTATTTTTTTCCGTTAAATTGCATACTTCTTTTTCTATGCAATTTAAATTCTGACATGAAATATGTTGCAGTTGTCATGCTGATGTTGTAATGTACAGTCGAATAGAACATTTTTTTTATTTTCTTATTAGTCCGACCATCCCTCAGTCTGTCCATCCGTTCGTCGGCAATTACTTGAAACGATATATCCTCTGAAACCGCAGGGTAGAATGTTACCAAACTTCACATAAATGATCTTGGTATTGAGCTCTATCAGAATTACTAAAATAATTCGGATCCATGAAGAACTCTGGTTGCTATGGCAACATAAAATCTTAAGAAATCTTCTCCAAACCCAGGGGTCAGATTTGAATGATACTTGACAGAAATAGTCCTCTGATAAACCTCTGCCAAACGTTCTAAGATGATGTTGATACCTAAAAATAATGACTGCCAGTGGCGGGGCTACTTTTCCGCCAGTCTTTCAACGAGTTCAGCGCTTTGATTCATGTATTTATGGCTGGACATTGCAGAATCATCTCCGCCTGAACATTGAATATGTTTTCATGAAAGATGAGGGGTTGGTGTCATAAACTCCTTCAGTTTTAAAGTTATTGAATTTATATTTAGTATACATATTAACTACGATAGGTAGATGTGCAAGACGCAATTTTCATGTGTTTACGACTGGCTATTGTAGAAGTATCTCCCCCTGAATAGTTTTGTCATTTTGGCACGAAACATGGGGATTTGGTGTCACAAACTCCTCCTTCAATTTGAAACTTATTGAATTAATACTTGTCATACATGCAAAACACGAATAGTACACGTGCAAAACATAATTTATCTGTGCTTAGTGGTAGCCATTACATAATTATCTCCACTTGAGTATTTTTGTCATTTGGTCATTTTAGATTGGAAGTTGGTGTCACAAACTTGGAAATGCAATCAAGACTGCCGTGCGGGGGGTATTCATCACCTTTAGTGATAGTTATAGTTATAACACTTATATAATAACACCATTAATTGTGCCATATATAGATATGACGTAAAAAAGACCAAATCGTAACAATGTTAGAAATGTTTTAACCAAAAGGTTGACAGCAGGATATGTCGATTTTAAAGGTACAAACTTAGGTGTGTGACCCTAGTTACATGTAACCTGTTGGATTGTAATGCTGTAGAAAACACATTAGTCACTATCTGGGAAAAGATGACGAAAGTGTAGATCCAGACCAGAATGATCATTGTCTTCACCGTTTGTCACTCATAAGAAACCATGATAATGTGTTGCATATAGTGTAAAAGTACAACTATGAGTCATGCAGGAAACACCACATACAGAAAAACAGTCGCCCGAACAGCAACACAAGAAAACACAGCAAATGTGCATAACTATTAAAACATAAAGAGACGCACAACCCTACAATAGGGGGAGGATGAAAGTACCGCCTTGGAACGGTCAGTGACAAAAGTCACTCGGATGGGGGTTAAACCGGTTGTCCACTGCTACAATTTGTTTTAATTTTCTTCATTTTTGCTTCAAAACATAGTAACAGTAACAAACAGTTTGGATCCTGATGAGACGCGTCTCATCTTGATCCAAACTGTTTGCATAGGTAATCATAGATCCGGCATTGGCAGCGAAATGGTTAAAAATGGGTGACTTAAGTCTTATCCAGATTTTAACTTAAACAAAAATTAATTGCTTTATTTCTGACAATTGTTAAAAAATACATATTTCATTTTCCATATAGAGCTACAATGTTAAACAGTAAGGGTCCTAATGACTAGTTAATTGAAACATTATCCCATCTGGATCCACACTATTCATAAGAAAATCATACATACCTTAGTACTAGTAGTAAGATAAATGATAAATTTTACAAAACCTGTTTTTATACTCTTTGCTGAGAGCTGGGCGTGTTCCAAGGCTACACTCCTGTGGGTTGTCATCTTAGGATAAATGGTTAAAAACACATTCCAATTAGCGGCTCATCGGCTTGGTAGTTTAACCCATTACCTCATAGGCTATTTTTTAGAACACAACCTCTTTGAATAAATCTACCGAAAATATTAACTTGCGTTACTCAACAATCTCAGCGGTCTTTTGAACAGAGACGACCGTAGAATTTGGGTCAAAATTAAAGTTATGATTTTACTAAGTTTATACAGCTATCTACATATATGCTAGTTGTTAATTTAGATATAAATCTCATTTCGATGTTGTTAAATACAATTTATCTATTTAAACTTATATTTTAATTGTCTTTTCCGTTTTATAAAAGTCTTATATTTCATTCGCAATCTCAGAAGCTAACCGCCTTATTCTACATTCCTCATTCTATATTCTTCATTCTATATTCTTAATTCTTATCGCTAAACGCTAAATGTTTCAACTCATTTTTTTTACGAAACTAACTCACCAAATACTAGTTCTAGCTACAAGTACTCGATGACAACGTTAAACGGTATTAGATTATTGTTAATCATTGAAAATCATTGTTATGTACATATTTGCTAAAATATTCGAATGCTCCTAATTGCGACATGTCTAAATTTAGATTTATATACAACTAAAATTCACTGATAAATAACAATTGCGGCCGTGGTCGAGTGGGTAAAGATGCTGGTAATTTATGTTTTTGGTATTGATGGTTGGCGGTTCAAATCACAACAGTGACACAAATTATATATTTTTTTCTTTTAGAAAGTTTATTTTGGGGATTTATTTTCTTTTTATCATTCTAAATGAACACTTCTTGGTCGTTTCACGATTTTGATAAACAGTGTATGTGTTTCATGATTCTTTGTTTTAAAAATTCTGTTTGGGTGTCGAATTTGGGGTACTATATCATTGTTAAAAATCAGCTAATACATATTCACATATATCATTGTTAAAAATCAGCTAATACATATTCACCAACCATCAATACCAAAACTGTTAACTGCCAGCAGCTTTACCCACTCGGCCACGGCCGCATATGATCTGCATTGGGGGAATTTTAGTTATATATAAATCTAAATTTAGACATGTCGAATCGAGGATAGCACTGTATTAACAAAATAAACGCTTTATATTCTGTACATAACAATGATTTTCAATGATTAACAATGATTCTCTACAATCTTACTAATGCCGTTTAACGTTGTCATCGCGTAGTGTAGATAGAGCTAGTATTTGGTGAGTTACAGTAGTACAACGATCAGATGGCGTTGTTTACAAAACAGCACGTCTGTAATCGCAGAAAATTAACGATAAATTAAACTACGACATGTTGTATAGGTTAATTCAGGCAGTTGACTTGTGTGGCTCCACCACTTCTTCCTATCCTAATATACATGCCACAGTTATATTGTCCTGTTTTATTAACCTGTCAAATTTGAATATTCCTACGTCACTGAAAGGATATATTTAGCTTGGGTAAACCTGTGTTTCAAACGCTTTTCACGAGATTCACAATAAATATACAGGTACTTGAATAAGCCAAGTAGGAAAGCTTTTATTAGCGGAAACAATCGATATCAACCGAAGCTATATATGGCGTGTTCAGCAAGCGTATAATTTGACAGGTTAATAAAACAGGACAATACTTATCGTTAATTTTCTGTGTTTACATACACACTGTTTTGTAAACAACGCCATCTGGTCGTTGTACTACTGTAGTTTCGTAATAATACGATTGGTTGACGAAATAGAATGTAGTTCAAACCCCTTTTATATACACTGGTACACACAATCATTCAACCAATATATCGTGACCTTGGAATACAGTGGGAGCGTCTCGCTACCATATGTTTTGAATATTAATTAAGAATTGGACTTCTTTTGAAATATTGTATTAGTGAGACTTTGCATAGTTTTACTGACTTGTGTTCAACATTCCGTCAGGCATCCTGTAGGAAATTAATATGTATGTATACTAAGCTGTTCTTTTGTTGTTTTGTGTTTATTGTTTTAATGCCTCACTATGTCACTTGATATTCCTATACCTATCTATTTTGTATTCTAATTGTCAATAGTTGGCGGCCAGTGGACAATTCCCTGACAAGAATTAGGCACAAGGATATTCCGAACGCGTGATATGTTTGTTTCCGAATGTCTAAGAAGAGCTAGCGTTGGTTTGTTGAACATTATAATCATAAGCATATGGACGTTATTTTGAGTGCAAACTGCCATAGGCCAATCATGTTGACAAGAGTAATTACTTCGGAATAATAAACTTCAGTAACACCGCTCTATAACGGCCACTAAATTACATACAGTAAACCCTCTCTATAACGGCCACTAAATTGCATACAGTAAACCCTCTCTATAACGGCCACTAAATTACATACAGTAAAACCTCTATAACGGCCACTAAATTACATACAGTAAAACCTCTCTATAACGGCCACTAAATGACATACAGTAAACCTCTCTGTAACGACCAGTAAATTACATACAGTAACACCTCTCTATAACGGCCATTAAACTACATACAGTAAAACCTCTCTATAACGGCCACTAAATTACATACAGTAAAACCTCTCTATAACGGCCACTAAAGTACATACAGTAAAACATCTCTATAACAGCCACTAAATTACTTACAGTAAAACATCTCTATAACGGCCACTAAATTACATACAGTAAATCCTCTCTATAACAGCCACTAAATTACATACAGTAACACCTCTCTATAACGGCAACTAAATTACATACAGTAAAACCTCTCTATAAGGACCACTAAATTACATGCAGTAAAACCTCTCTATAACGGCCACTAAATAACATACAGTAAAACATCTCTATAACGGTCACTAAATTACATACATTAAAACCTCTCTATAACGACCACTAAATGGCATACAGTAAAACCCCTCTACAACGACCACTAAATTACATACAGTAAACCCTCTCTATAACGGTCACTAAATTATATACAGTAAATCCTCTCTATAACAGCCACTAAACTACATACAGTAAAACCTCTCTATAACGACCACTAAATTACATACAGTAAAACCTCTCTATAACGGCCACTAAAGTACATACAGTAAAACATCTCTATAACGGCCACTAAATTACATACAGTAAATCCTCTCTATAACAGTCACTAAATTACATAAAGTAACACCTCTCTATAACGGCCACTAAATTACATACAGTAAAATCTCTCTATAAAGACCACTAAATTACATGCAGTAAAACCTCTTTATAACGGCCAATAAATTACATACAGTAAAACATTTCTATAACGGCCACTAAATTACATACATTAAAACCTCTCTATAACGGCCACTAAATGGCATACAGTAAAACCCCTCTATAACGACCACTAAATTACATACAGTAAACCCTCTCTATAACGGTCACTAAATTATATACAGTAAAACCTATCTATAACGGCCACTAAATTACATACAGTAAAACCTTTCTCTAACGGCAACTAAATTACAGTAAAACCTCTCAATAACGGCCACTAAATTACAGTAAAACCTCTCTATAACGATCACTAAATTACATTAAAACCTCTCTATAACGACCACTAAATAGATGTAATTTATGTAATTATTCAACAGGGCATGGGTAAAGAAGGAGAAATGTATTTTAAAATTCAGCAAGCGAAGGGTTAATAAACATTTTTCAGTCGAATGCGCGATTAAATTCAATAACTATGACATGAATAGATATACACCTGTATGTATATTACAAATATGAAGGGTGATCTCTGGTTCTGGATGAATTATCAAAATGATTTAATTTCATAACTCAGAACAAATACACTTACACACATTTTATTTTACAATAGTCATGGGCTGCAACATGAACGAATATATGCTTACATAAAAATCTGTGTAGACAGCTTTTTACTATGTCAGCATTGTCCCCCTTTATCTATTAAAAATGTGATCTCTTTACATACAGGCAGTAATAATTTAATAAGACAATATTGTCTTAGATCTCCTTTTTTAGGAAACCTTTTTAGAATCATAAATGGTGAGAACTATATAAATTAAATTCTGTGAAAGCTATTTCATATTATTTGCTTTGAAGTACAGCAAATCAGTTGTTGGTCAAGGGTGAAAAGCACATAGCTTCTAAATCCTTCAGCCTTTATAATTTATTAGATCTATTATATACATGTACTGTTTTTCTGAGTTTTGAAACTTTAGTAATGTAATATAAGTCAGACTTCAGGAATACATGTCTTTCTATGAATTACAATAATTTGTACTATAAACGCATAGAAAGCTACTTGCTGTTTAAAGGGTGACAATTGTGTAAATAATGGCCAATATAGGTCCCCAAAATGAACAGTATTGGGCACTACAAAATGACATGAAACAGCATATTCACGCATAAAATGCCCTTTGATGCAAAACATAGAATGCCTCTTGTCAATCATGCAAGATCACCCCCTTGTCCCCAGAGTCTGATTGAGGTATACACTATTTGGTGATCTTCATAATGTACATTTTATTAAAATACGACTAACCCGGCAATACATAAATATTAAAACTTGTTAAGAAGTTGATCTGTGTCTTCACTCCTCGCAGTGCTGTATTGTTGAGTCTCTCCATGTTTTAGGTTTTTATGAGACTAATCCATTATGAATACTTCAATACTAAGCCTGAACATTGTATGTTTATACTTTTTATCATTAAAGTGAAATAACTCAGTTATTTGATTTCTGGACTAGAAAACCCACATATATTATTATTTCATTTGCTGGGTCTTTACACTACTAGTATGTTATAATTATATATTAATATACTTAGACAGCCTTGTATATTTCCTTTTACACATTTTAGGAATCAATTACCCTGGGCAATAATTGGCTCTGACCTTTGACCCAAATATTGTAAAAACATTGTCAGTTGGCATTATGAAAAAACATAAAATTAGGTGGGCAGGTCCATCTTGGGATGACAGAGTGTCACATACCCCTTTTAGACACTTTGGCCTTGTCCTTTGACCTCCATTTTGTTTAAAACTTGTCCGGGACATATCTCCTAAAGTAATTTAAGTTGAGAACGTAAATATGGGGAGTTGGTGCATCTTGCGATGGTGGGGTACCACGTATCCTTTATAAGGCATTCACATTGACCGTTACCTTTAACCTCCGTGTTGTGAAAATATTGTCCAGATCATTTCCCACTTCTTCACTCAGTAATACTAACTTTGGTGTGTATGTGCACCTTGTAAAAGTGTGGTGTTGAATTGACATGACGTAATTAAGAACGCACAGGACGGGATAGTGAATGCACAAAATAAAATGTGAACACATGATGTAATTTTGTATACGCAGTACACAGCAGCGTAAGGACAACATAGAAAGGTAATCTGAGATAATCTGCACTGATCAGAGGGTTCCTGCAGAAGCTGTTTGATGTGGGCGTATACTGTTTGCAAAGGCGTGATAAAACGAGGGAAAGGATTAAGGTCCCATGTCATTTTTAAGTGTGTATGTAGCTCCTCCTAGAGACCTATTTATGAAGCTGACAGTAACCATGGACATCCCTCTGCGCGTTCAATTTAGTATCAATATCGGTATAGGAGACATCTTGCAGAACAATGCGGGGTGGAAGTCGCACAGAAAGCTCCTCTGGGAGCTTTCTGCACGACTTTCACCCTGCATTAAGCAACCACCTGCCTAAAAGTTTCTCAATTGTTCTCTACTAGAAGATAGTTTTACTGTATATGTTTATCTACTTCACTGCAGATATTAAGTGCTCCGTAATTCATTATTTTCTGGTCCTTCGGGTTCATTATATGTCTTGTTTTGAAAAATTAATACCGCTTAAGCCGATGCAAGGGGGCACGAGTAATGTTACCCTTTAATAACTGCTCATGAACAGACTAAATAAAACCGAGTCTGTGATTTTATCTTTTTGCATTGCTGCTTTTGCTTTCTAAAGGTCTACTTTCAGAACTTTGATAGAGGGTCACCTACAGATTTGTTCAGGATTTATTCATTGGTTCAAGAGGAGGTGTTAACACATATTGTTAAGAATTGTTGACAATGGAAGGCGAACAAAGTCTAATCCATATAACTTACGAGTATCTTGACACTTTGTATGACGTCAGCTAAAACGGTAGTATTCAGATCATCTATTGTTTCTAAATACATTCTGATATGCACGAAACATATAGCACGAATATCAGCGCGCGTTGTAACTTGTCTTACCAGGACTGGTTCTGTAATATAATATGTACGGTGAAGGTGGCTGGAAATCTCTTGTGCCAACAGACGCATACTTCAAAAGTAAGGTTTTGTGTATAAACCCATTATCTCATAGGCTATTTCTAGGTACAACCTCTTTGAATTAATCTACCAAAAAGGAACATTAATTAGAGAAAATGAATTTTTTAGAAATTTGTAGTTTGAAACCATTGTGATAAATAAAGCATTTGCTCCTATAGGAGCAAATGCTTTTTTTATAACAATGGTTTCACAAACTGACTTTTAAAGAGTCGTCAATATGAGGGAAAGGGTTAAGCTTACATAGGCACAGGAGCGTTTCCAATATTGGGGATGGGGAGGCAAACCTAATAGGGAGGGATGTAATGGAAGGTGAATGGGGGGGGGGGGGGAGAGAAAAGAAGCGATACATCTGCTCTTGAACTCTTTGATCGTACTCACAATTGTTTCAAGAATACTGTTTGTGACACATGTGACACAGTCAAGGGAACGGAAGAAAATAAAATATCACGCAGGTAAATATCTGGATTTCAGTCTTCTTATGTAATAGAGCAGCTCGTTAGACCACTCGGCCGCAGAATCTGGATCATTTTTTTCTGCGACAATACTCAGTATTATCATATTAAACTTGTCTAACGAGCACATGTCGCTTTCCCCGGAGAATCATATTTTCAGAAAAAGATTAAAACATTTATCTGTTTGTTGGTTGTATGAAACGCGATTCTGCCATGCTATTTGCTAAATGCTTAATGCGAAATGCTAAATGCAAAATGCGAAATGCTTTTTGCCAATTGTGTAAATTGCTAGGGAAAGAAACGGAATGTTCCAAAGATGGATGTGAATGACAAATGCGAAATGCGACATGCGGTATTACATTTTCAAAACTAATAAAATCGAAATGATCTCGAAGAAACAGAAAATATAACACTGAATATTTAAAGTTGGATATTAAGATGCGCACCAAGCAATTCCACCTAGATCAGTTGCCCAGAGTAATTACAAAGACTGTTTAAGATCAGCGTTGCGCTGTTTTCCTAGTTGAACGATAAGATACGACAACAGTTCACGAGTACATTAGCAGCTAAACGCCATCTTTTCTGATCTTGGTCTACACTTTTAACACCCGTATAATCTTTCAGCATACATGCAGAAAGGAGTCGCTATGACTATAATAGAAACACATCTTTGTATACTCTTTCTGCAAAGATATCAAAAGGAATGTAGTATAGTAAACTGATACAATATCACCTGTTTAAATTCGTTCTTGAAACCACACGCCGACTGATCTGGATACATGCAGACTGTGGACTGATATTTCTAACTGTTTGTATCCAGATGATGTACCTGTTTGTATTTTGGGTTTATTTCCTTTTTAACAGGAATAACGCCACGTCCAGCTAATTGCAGGTGGGAAGAAGACCCGCTTGCTTTTTTCTGTGCACAACTTCCAATAAGATAAATCCATCAAAAACAAAAACAGAAATGTGAAAAGAGAATATTGCCGACTCGGTTTTAATGAGTCTGATCATGAGCAGAAAATAGAGAGGATCTTACATGGGTGTTCATTACAAATATGCAACAACACCGATAATGAAGTGTAGGCGACTTTTTACGGCCGCTACAGAAGCACTTAACATCGCTGTTGTGAAATAAACTCTGGTAGGATGAGTTCATTCGAAAGCAAAAACAGCATTGCGAAAAGAGAAAATTGCATACTCGGTTTTATTTACTTTAACTTGCATCATTTCGTACAGAGACTACCTGATCAGGTAGAATCGCCAACATACAGCAAGTACATGTATGAGTCATGCAGGAAACACCACATACAAAACACAGTCGCTCAAACAGCACCACAATAAGAGAACAAGCAAATGTACATATTAATAAAACCACAAAGACAAAACAAACACACGATATGGGGAGGATAGAAATACTGCCTTTGAACGGTCAGTGACAGTGGTTAAAAAGGATGGGGTTAGGGTTAAACCGGTTTAATGGCGCCTAACCTCATACTTCATCTTCCTCACATGACAAATGCTCATAAGGGGTCAGTGGTTGTCAGTGGAAGACTATAACCACTCGATCATGGAGTTCCCCTGATAAACATACCGCAGGGAATAAAATGTATTTTATGCTTGTTTAAGATCTGTATCTGCAAGCGTAAGCGAAATGGATGCCGACGAGTTTCGAAGACGGGGCAAAGAAATGGTCGACTATGTCGCTGACTACTTGGAGAACATCCGCAGTCGACGTCCATTCCCGACCGTCCAACCTGGGTACATCCGGGACCTCATCCCAGACCACGCCCCGGAAGAGGCGGAGTGTTGGGATGATGTATTCAAGGATATCGAACGCGTCATAATGCCAGGGGTAAGTCGATTGTAAAATACGATGTAATACAAACTAAAAGAACATGATGCTGTGACAATGTGTGTGCTATATACCGGTTTAGATGTTGTTCCAGTTTATTATCTAATGGGACGCCTGTATGTCGCTGAAATGGAAACATCTATTTCATGCAGAGTAGACAGGACGTGGCATAAAACGTTTTCTGTTTCGAAAACTAGCTGTTGCCATGTTCACTTACTGCGGAAATTTGAGCATGTACATTAAATAACTCAATCAATCAACAAAGTTTCTGAAATAAACAAGAACATAACAGTATTTTGAAAAACTATTACATCAGGAAAAACACTATAAGTGACCAACCCGTGACATGATGAATCATTTGTTCTATCATTTGGCAAACAGTCTAGATCCATATTAGCTGTCAACAAAATAATAAGGCATCCGATCCGAGCCTAATACAAATGTACTAATATACCAACTGCTATGTACTTACACTGTTTTAAATCAAGTTGTTTTAGGTGAATGCTTATTACTTACATACCGGAGTCCTAAACGTATTTCATTTGCCTAGTGTAGGGAAAAGTGGCAGAACACTCTTCGGTGTAGCTTTCTGCATTAAGCTACCGCCAGCCTTAAAGGGAAAAAGTATACATGTACTTCCTATTTTAGCATATTGGGGCCTTATTAAAAGCGTTTGTCCGGTTTAAAAAATAATTAGTAGAACCTCTTTAAAGTGACAACTTTGAAAATAAACAAGGGTGATCTTTTAACAAGGGTTGTTTCAATACAGAAATACAATAATAAAGAAATAATCTCCGACATTAGTCTTCTATGTAACTTTCATCCTGCATTCAAATACATGTACTAGCTACTGGGGCACGTTATTGGATGTCTTATTGGTGGTTGTTTAATGTATATTAGCAGTATATAGATATTATCCTACCAATTTGACCTGAGACTCATGCATATTCCGTGTATTATCGTCGGTAATTTTCGAATAAATTTCCGAAGGTATAAGAATGCGCTATAAAAATACAGTAAAACTCCTCTAATACGACTAGCAAAAGGGGCATAATTCACAGTGGCAAAGGCAGGTGGTAGTTTAATACAGGATGAAAGTTATGCAGAAAGCTCCTATAGGAGCTTTCTGCATAACTTTTATCCTGCATTAAGCATCCATCTGCTTATAAAGACATTCATGTTAATTCATTAAGTGGTCGCATTAGAGAGGGTTTACTGTACAATCCTCATGGAACGTGATTATTACCGGCTTTTGGTTTGCTATGTTTTGTCGAAGAGTATTACGAACAATCCCGATAAACACGCCGAAATTTAATCGAGTCTCAGGTCAAATTGGGAGGATAATAATACGTTATGTTATGCTGACTGTATGTTATGCTTACTTTATGTTATGCTGAATCTATGTTATGCTGACTTTATGTTATGTTGACACCAAATGGAACAGCCTATGTACATGCTATTAGTTTGAGAGACAAAAGGAAAGCCAAAGTAAATTTAACATTCTTTACTGTCTCGTTTTAAAGATAAGTTGGAACTCTTGTTTCGTTTGACAAGAGAAGTTTTATATATTTTCAAACTCGATAATTGCATCACCAACCTATTTGGATTCTAATGAGAAGTATATTTCAAGCATCCTATATGTGTCTGTATCTAAACTATATGAGGATTGTTAAGGATTCGCTCAATGACTTTTAGTTAATGAGAAATGGAATGAATGCACATACACCATCTATAACTTTTAAAACATACAATGTTACTTGGTTCAGTTAATAAATAGTTATATAAGTAAACTATAATATATACTTGTAATTCTGACATAGATTCTTTGTCTTAACACTTCTGTGAGTTTTACGTTTTGTTTTTCTTTTTATAGGTCACTCACTGGCAACATCCAAATTTCCATGCTTACTATCCTGGTAGGAACTCTTACCCGGCCAACCTGGCAGACCTGCTCTCAAACTCTATATGCTGTGTTGGGTTCTCCTGGGTACGGCAAAGAAATTCAATTCTAACCTTTGGATAAGGGAAACGAATGTACTGACATTTGCAAACAGTGCAGAGCCATATCAGAGGGCTCCTGGTGCATTTTGTCATTTCAGGTTTTCAGCAACTAAGCCATTCATACTGAATTGACTACATCACTGATCGGTCGTCATTTCATTTTGAATATTGAGCATTCAAAAACTTAAAGTGGCTAAACAGATTTCCCCGACTAAACGAAATATTGATCCATATACACCCTTTTGTCGTTGAAGGTTAAGACAGCTAAATATTGTATCGGATTATTTCAGGCATCGAGCCCTGCATGCACTGAACTTGAGGTGGTAATGATGGACTGGCTTGGCAAGATGCTGGATCTTCCGGCTCAATTTTTGTCGTGTTCCGGTGGTTCTGGTGGTGGCGTTATACAGGTAAATATAAGTACTTAACAAAATACCTTTACTTTTTCATTATAAGTTACTATTTCACCATAAATTGAGGTTAACAATCTTGCGACCTTGAAATTGGGTATATGAACCGGGACACACCCGTAGTACTGTAGCATGTCCAGATACACATTGTGATTAAATGTGAGAAGGATCTACCAAGCAGAACTTGAGTTAGAGACACATACATCAAACATATTTGCTTAACGCATATGCTAAACGCAAATTCTAAGTCAAATTGTGTGACATCGACCTTAGAAATGCGTACCGGAACTAGACATGCTACTCTTGAATGTCCAGATGAACATTGTGGTTAAATTTTGAGAAGGATCCACCAAGAGACAGCGTCATTCCATAATACGTCCCTTTTTTTTCAAACAGGCATATAATAACTGTTCATGAACAAACGCAATAAAAGTCTGCACATTTCTCTGTTTGCATTGCTTCTTTGACTTTGACTAGGGTGACTTTGAGAGAAGTGTGAGGTTAGGACGTCCGTAAACCGGTTTAAACCCCCAGTGGTGTTTTTGCTACTGACCGTGCCAAGGCGGTACTCTCTTTGTCACCCTTCCTTTTGTTTGCCTTGCGTCTTTGTGCTTGTGATTTGTTCATGTGTGGAACGTTTGTCCCTGGTTCTTGTGTGTCTTTTGGTGTTTTCTGTGTTCATTTCGTGTGTGTGTGTGTGTGTGTGTGTGTGTGTGTGTGCGTTTGGGTGTGTGGTTGTGTGTGTGTGTGTCATGCTGTCTATCGGTATTTTGGTGGTGGTTGCGTCTTGCATGTGGCTTTGCCTGCTTGACTTTACTACTTTTCCATTTCGAAGGATTTCCTACTTTCAGAATTTAGAATTCTGCTCGTATGTATAAATCTTCGTTGTGGTTGTTTTTATAGCTGATCGGAATCTCCAACTTTCAGAATTATTATGTTGCTCGTATGTATAAATCTTCGTTATTATTTGCTTATATAGTTGATCAAAATATTCTACTTTCAGAATGATATAAATCTTTGCTTTTATAATTGATCAGATGCTATTTCAGAAATTAGTATGTTGTTCGTATGTGTCTCTGGTTATGCTCATAATCATTTTTTAAATGTTGGTATTCACTATGAGTCGCATATTACAGAGTTCTGCAAGTGAAGCGACTTTAGTGGCGCTATTGTCGGCTCGTGCACGTGAAGTCCATAAATACAACCAACAGCATCCGGGTATAGAGAAGGGAGTTATCATTTCAAAGTTTGTAGCCTACACGTCCGATCAGGTAAGCAATCCGGGCACATTAGCATTGTTTCAAGAGTACATGATTACCTCAAAGTAATATATACATGTTCTTTTGCATGTTAAAACAATCAGGAAGAGGGTTATTCCAGAAAGATGTTTATGTTTACAAGAGAAGTTCAAACCAGTATACATTAATTATAAACATATTATTATAAACATACTTATATTTGCGTCCCACTTATCAAGCGTGTTTAAACCACAGGGGTAAGACACGTTTGAGAACAAATATGCAAACAGTTTCCCGGTCAAATAAGGGATAAACTTAACACGGCACCAGAAACATGAGAAAAATGGCCAAAATAAGTTAGTCGGACACGACCTCGTCCCTGAGTGCGAACCGTTGACAGTCTTGAAACGGTTACTTATACGTCAAACACAGTGAAACTTGGCGTTCATATCAGCGAAATATTCAATATAAAGAACTTTCCTACAGCGATCTTACACGAAAACGTGGTTTTATCCTCCTTTTTGCGAGTTTCAACGTTTGCAGCTGACATCGTTTTCAAGAAGTCAAACTATGGTCATGTGACTTTACAACAGCTGCATTATTTCATTGGACGGGCGGAAAATGGCGACTGTTTTCCGATAGATCACGAACAGGGTTTGAATAGTTCGCTTTCGTCAACGGCCAATCAAAACGTGGATACCAAGAAGTCACGTGGCATGACTTCCTTGAATTGAAAATGAAAGTAAAAGTTGCTGACATGCGAGGAACATATAAACACACAGAAAGGACAGTAAAACCTCGATTTCGTGTAAGATCGTAGTAAGAAAGTTCTTTTTATTGAAAATAATGCTGATATGAACACCAAATTTTATTGTGTTTGACGTATAAGTAATCGTTTCAAGGCTGTCAGCGGTTCGCACTTTGGGACGCGGTCGGGTCCGACTAACTTATTTTGGACATTTTGCTCATGTTTCTGATGCCATGTAAAGTTTATTCCTAATTTGACCGGGGAACCTTTGCATATTTGAATAAAACAATGTCGTTTCTTACGGAATAACTTTTTATCTGATCGAAATCGGTGCATTTATTGCAGAACGAAGGGTTTAAAATGGAGGAACGGGTAATTTGGACCTTTTGAAGTCGGATTCCTTCTTTCTATATATACATATACTGACTTACCCCTGTGGTTTAAACAAGAGAAGTTACAGATATGTACTTGATTTACTTATTGTTATTATTGTTTGCTGATACGTTAAAGGCACATTCCTCAGTGGAGAAAGCTGGTCAGATTGCTTGTGTTAGGATGAGGTCCCTTGAGACAGACAGTGACGCTGTTCTACAAGGGGAGACCCTGCAGCGAGCCATAGAAGAAGACAGGACACGGGGACTAATACCCATATTTGTAAGATATATTTTGGAACTATATATAAACATTAATATTCATCCCCCGTCCACACATTTTGTGGTGTCTGTGCCTACAGGGTATATATTAGTATACTTTAACAGAGATAAGATGCGTAAAATAAAACATTTTCAAGAATAATTTCTTAATTTCTCCACCAAATCTCGAAGAGACGATTATGAAAAATGGTCACACCAATGGGTTTGGTGGAGAAATGCCGGTTATACAAGGTGAGTACGTATGTTTATCTGCTGCTCTGTTTAGCCATCTAGTCCACAGAAGACGATTTCGTGTCTAAATATTGTACATGTATATGAAAAACCAATTTTGCCTAAAGAATAATATATCATTAGCAGTTGTATGCACGTTTCCTATTCATTGTATTTCAGTTATGCGCTACCTTAGGAACTACACCATCATGTGCCTTTGACAATACTCTTGATCTCGGGAAGATTTGTAAGTAATATGGAAGACGTCCTTCAAAATTCATTGGAATCCAATATAATATTTCATTAAGATATGGCCCCACTAACACCGCTACCAATAACTGAATAAGCAAGACTGTACTTAAAACAGGCGACATTTTAATATAGAACGAAAGTATTTCAGAGAGCTCCTATAGAAGTTTAATTTGCCTTTCTTTCAATAATTAAGAATTACAGTAAAAACGCTCTATAACGACCACTAAATTACATCAAGTAATTTGTGTTTAAGGCAGTTTAATGCTTAAAGCAAGGTGAAATTAAAACAGAACGCTCCCATATTGAAGTGCATCTGTGTATTACAAGGCGATAGTTGAGAGAGTGCCCCTCTTTAAAGTTCATGATCTAACGGTTTATTGTGAATTTGAATTAACCTAGAAATGATATATCTAAATATGCTTTAATATACACGTACAGGTTGTCCAAAAAGAAAGTTTACAGTTTCAGTGCCTATGTATAATAACTGAATGTGCTGTTATAACAATGAAAATGTGCATATTTATAGACAATAGATACAAGTTTTAGCTGGTATCATTTTAAAGATTGACACTCATATATCTTTCAGAAAAATGACAGTTTACTAAATTTTCCTTATTTTGCCCAAGACGTCAATTCAGTTAGTTTTTGACGTTTTCAAGATGTCTGCCTATCTGCAGTTTCCCTTCTCGCACACTTTCTTTGAAACAGTTGATTACCTTGGCACATGTGTCTATACTGATCTGCTTAACTTTTCTCCTAATGTTTCCCTGGAGATTAGATGTGTCCGTTAGTTTTTGAGTTGTACACTAACGACTTCAGATAGCCCCACAGAAAAATATTTTGGAAAGCATCGCATAATTCTCGACGACGTCAGAAGCCCAACGACAAATTGTTATTTTCCATTTTATCAGTTATGGATCAACTTTGCATGATTTGTGATTTGTATTTTGTATGGGAAAAGTTCTAAACCCTTTCTTATTATATTATGCCCAGAAGATTTAGAAATACTGGTCTCTGATGATGTGCGCCTTAATGATTTTTCAGGACTTTATTACAGTATGCCTTGGAGCACGCTAACATTTTGTTACTTCTACTGGTCTATGGTTGCCCCGACCTTGGAGAATCTTTTTTTGTCCCACGTTCTTCAAACTTTCTTATCATCTTGTAGGTGTTCACTCTACTCACACTCACACTTTTATATGCATATTTAAACTATGTTTGAACATCAGTAACACTTTCAATTTCATAATAACTTTTCACGACAAAAATACGACGTCAGACGCCACATCGTGAAATAACAGGTTTTTGAATGACATCATAACGTCGCGACCTTACATATTTAAGCGCGTAAATTTTATGCGTAATAAAAACTTGAGTATGTATGCTTTAAAATGATGTATTTTTCACCAATATAGTTCAATATTTGACAAAGTTATAGGGGGATGAAAACTGTAAACGTTCTTTTCATGTATCTATAATAATGTACTGTAAAACCCCTCTTAACCGGATTCTAGTAGATAATAATTTAGATCCTTGTAGAAAGGTGGTTGTTTAATGCAGGGTGAAAGTCATGCAGAAAGCTCACTTATGAGTTTCCTGTATGACTTTCACCCTGTATTAAGCTGCCACCTGTCTCCAAGATCGATATTGTACTAAATTTAACGTTCGTTTTAGAAAGGATTTACTTTTTATTTAAACTTTCAGGCGAGAAGGAATGCCTATGGATGCATATAGATGCAGCTTACGCCGGATGTGCGTTTATTTGTCCGGAGTATCGCCAGCTGCTAAATGGTGTCGAGGTATTTGATATTAAATCGTAACTTCTCAGACCAATCCGTCAATTTCAGAAAAGAGAATTTTGATACTTACATTCGGAAATCCTTCCAGGAAAGGACATGAATGAATTAACGGTTTTAAAAATATCCTGAAAGCCATTACCACAGGGGGAAATGATTTTATTAATCGTACTCGTAAATCTAGGCTATTGGTGGAGTATTAACCTAACTCTTGCACAAACTCGATTCGGATATTGGTAGAGGGTCAGGAACTTAAATTCGGATAAGAGTACTATTTTACTCTGTGTCTGATGTAGAGCAAAACTGTTTTCCAATGGGGGTCTATTGACTAAACACAATAAGAAAATCAAACTTTCTAATTGGATAAAAACACCGACCATGTCACGAAAAGCTACCGAATGTATTACAATAGGATCTAAACTGAATACATACATTACTGTTCAGTGAATCATATATAGCAAACCTAACATATGCACAGTTTTTACAGATCCTCTAAATCTGAACTGGGTAGGTCGCCCAAAAACAGTAAACACTCACTATATCACTCTTACGCGTTCTCGTCACTTTACATAATTGAGTATATCACCAACGGATATGATTCATAAGGTGGGTCGCCAACATGTCGAGGCGTCACATCAGAGTAGGTGTTACCAACGCGTGCGTGGCTCACACAGACTAATACAGTTCATATAGCGACATTCTGTATCACATTCTGTATGCCCGCCTCTTAAGGCAAAACAAAGTCTAGATCACGTTTTCTTTTGTTGCAGTATGCAGACTCTGTCAATGTCAGTCCCCAAAAATGGATGAATGTGACGTTTGACTGTTCTGCTATGTGGTAAGTACAGGCGACAATCTCTTTAATACAGCCAAACGGTCGTATTGTGTTATGATGTGTCTGTCTGTCAGGAATGTCAGGTATGTGCGGATAAATATTCTTTTATTTAATGATAGATTATCTTCATACTTGCATGGATGGTTGAAATTGATGAGAAGTTGTGCATAAAGGGTAAATAAATCAGATACCTGTTTTTGTTCGGGAGTCATTTCAGGTTTTTCTTACATAAGTATTTTAGAATAAATATTAAGCGGATATCAGTTATATACACCGGTTTCATATTCGATGGATTTTTATCATGCTTCTATGGATGTCTAGTACGTATGTGAAGTTATGCATACCGGGTAGATACATTAAATGCTTGTTTTATTATCGCTTCTTGTTCTTATATAATATACAATGCATAATAGTGTGCCGATAACCCATCTTCCATTGTGTTCCAGATTTGTTTTATACTTCAATGGATATTTAATGTTGATGTGAAGCTGTGCATGGGAGGTAGATTACTCACATACCCATGTCTTTATGAAATTATTGCCCTGTGTTTGTTTTAATTATTTAGCAGAAATTTTGTACATACAAAATAAGAACATTGAGTCACATACAAGAACCATAGCAACGTTATTGTTGTTACTGAATAGTCTCCCCTTTTCTGTTAGCAAAGTCTGTTTTTGCTCTTTCATTCAGACATTCGGCGATTTTGAAATAAAATGGCATTGATGTTAGTAACGTTACTGTAATAATAAACCCTTCTTCTGGCGTATATTGTACGGTTTTTCGAAACTCTTGTTTGCGCTACTGTTCGTCCATATCATGTTTTAAAACTATTACGTCTTATTTTAATTTGTGGCGAAAGCATCCATGGCCCTATTGCAAACATATTACAAGGAAAATACGATGGTTTAATTAGTTTCATATAACCTTTAACTCGTATCACACCTAATGCATTTGCAAATAAACTGAACCTGACCTGACATCAAGTGACTTGACATCTCGTCAAAACCCAAACTCTTTGACACTCGGTCATTCATTGCACAAAAGTTTGAAAATTAGATGTTAGTAGAATGGTTTAGGACAGGATCGGGGCAGACATTATTTTATCGATAGGATAAAGGTTATCAACAGAACAAGTCTTACCACTACATGTATAGAAAAAACCCGCTAATGCGACCACCTTAAAGAGGTATCATTCTGGGTGCTAGATGCAGGTGGTAGCTTAATGCAGGACAAAAGTAATGCAGAAAACTCCCTTATAAAGACAGCCATGTTTATTCATTAAGTGGTCGCATTAGAGGTGTTCCACTGTACTTGCAAATATCGTGATAACATATCTCATGAGGTCAGCCATCCAAATATTTATGAATTTATTATTCATTAATCAGGGTTAAAGACAGCCGTTTGATCAGCGAGGCTTTTAACGTTGACCCACTCTACCTTAGACATGAAAATCAGGGCAAGATGCCCGACTATAGGGTAAGAACTGATAGACATCATGTAATGTTTTAGTTAAACTCTAATACATTGTATGCGAAAATGCAAACCTATAGTCATTAATAATTTCACTATAAGCACATGTAGGGCCTGTCTGCTCATGGTTTACACGTAATATATTAATTCGCTATTGTTTGATGTGATATATATTTTTATGTCATATTTTGAAAATAAGATTTAATATTCATAATTGGCAGATTCTGGAATAAATATGCATGAGATAAAGTGAGAGTTTACAATATATTTGCAACAAACCCTTTTCCTACATGTTATTTGGTAATAACTTTGAACGAATCCCATTATTGTTTGAAAACTTGCCTGTATATTTTACAACTTGCGTTTAATTATAATAATTTTGCACGAAAACCTCTATTGTTTTACAAAATCCCTCTGTATCTTACGACAAGGGGTTTATGATAATAACTTTGCATTCAGCCTTCTGTTTGGTAATTTACGTCTACATTTTTCAGACCGGGTGTTTTGTAATATTTTTACATGAAACCCTTTTATTAGGTCCTTTATTATTTGACCAAAGCTCTCTACATTGTACAACCTAGGTTTTAGTTCAGTACCTATACATTAGATCATCTTTCTGTATAATCCAGCACTGGCAAATACCTCTCAATAGACGATTCCGCTCCTTAAAGTTGTGGTTTGTACTGCGCATGTACGGGCAGAAGGGTCTTCAGGAATCCATCAGAAAGGTAAATAGATTGTGATAAGATGATAACCTTCGAAAGCAATAATAGCAATGCGAAAAGAGAAAATAAATTGCAGACTCAGTTTCATTGAATCTGTTCATGAGCACTAATTGAAATTACAACACTGCTTCACGCCCCCTTGCACCGGCTTACCCGGTATTCAATGTTCATAACTAAAAGCACTGAAACCGAAAAGTCACCTTTCAAGGTGAATATATGGGAACAGATTGTGCTGTTTAACTGTCTTGCATCTTTATAGACAATCTTTGCAATTATTTTACCCAGATCAGGCGCTGAACCTCATCAATATACAAATAGTTTGACGTGTTCTGTTTTAAAAAATGGATTAAAATCTAATATTATTCAATATAAATTGAAATAGACAATACCAGGTTCCTTGATATTCAAAACAAAAATTCTTTTAATCGAATTTCAAAGCGTTTTCTCCACTTCACGGATTCATCGAGTGCCACACTCCTCTCTTTCATATCTAAAAGAATCATAACAACAATGGAAAATAATACAGATATAGCATTTGCAAAGTGATCACAAATGCAAAAGCACACAAGTGACTTTTTGTTTCATATTTATAGGATATTCGTCTTGCCAAAGAATTTGAATCCCTTGTCAAATCAGACCAAAGGTTTGAGATAATTGGTAAAGTTACCATGGGACTAGTGTGCTTCCGAGTAAAGGTAAGTCAAGAACATTTCCCTTCTTCGTTCGTATCGGAACCCGAACTGGCTGGCACGTTATTTTTTTAACCCTTTCGCTGCCAATGCCGGATATGTGATTACCTATGCAAACAGTTTGGATCTAGATGAGACGCCGAGTAACTCGGCGTCACATCAGAATCAAAACTGTTTGTTACTGTTACTATGTTTTTGAAACAAAAATGAAGAAAATAAAAAAAAATGAAAATTTGAAGCAGACGACAAAGTTAGCAGATGACAGAGTTTGACAGCGAAAGGGTTAAACATGGAAAATGGCCGCGAACCTGATATGTGAACTCTTACATTAACCCTCTTGTCTGACTTACTCTATGAATGTGTAACATATATCTGTCAGGTAAAGAGGTTAAATATATTATGATTCATTAAGTAACAAACATGTATTACTGTTTCCAGACTTCAAATGAATTCAATTCAAACCTGTTGACAGCTATCAACGACGATGGACGAATCCACATAGTACCATCAAAGATCAGAGACACATACTTTCTTCGCCTGGTTATCTGTGCATCACGAACAGATTCTTCAGACATGACATTCGCTTGGACTGTTATCCAAGAACTTACAGACGCCTTGCAGCAAGGGGAACAATTCTGAATATCAGTGCAAAGAGAATGCTAGCCGAGGGTGTACAGACTAACTTTTGTATCTAGATCTACATCCTATCAGATTAAATCGCCATGGTATTTGCAAACAGTTTGGATCCAGATAAGATGCCGTCTCGTTATGAACAACCCAATATGTTGACACTCTGATCGCGTTTCTGTGGGAATTCCATTCTGACCCTTCGCTTGCTGAATTTTAAAATACATTTTCTCCTTTTTTACCCATGCCCTGTTGTATAATTACATATATCTTCACTGTGTACAAGTATTTCGCTGTGCAATCACTGCTGTGGAGTGCACTGATTGCAGAATCAACTTGTAAATAGTGCAGACCCTGGTGAGACAGCTCCTGCAGGAGCTGTCTCATCTGGGTCTTCACTATTTACAGGTAGGTATATTGACGTGAATAGCAAGCGAAGGGTTAAATGATTACAAATGTGAAATTATGTAACCCTTTACTTCATGAATATTCACGTAAGAAATAAGGACAACATGAATAGTAATTAGAGTAATTGTTGTAATAGCGCATTGATACAGGAATGTTGGCCATGGTACAAACTGTAGAATCATATCTATGTTATATAATAAGCAAACAGATCAGTGTTACAACCCGTTTTGTAGTAACGTTGCAAATTGTAGTGATTACTACAAAACGGTTTACTACAATTAGCGTAAAACCCTCCCAACCCGTTTTGTAGTAACGTTGTAAATTGTAGTAAATACTACAAAGTGGGTTGGTATGCCAAACTCAATATGTAGTTAACTCCTATTACACCGAGCCTGGTTGTGTGACTGCAACCAAATTTGGGATAGTCCTTCATATTGACAATATCCGAGTGCACAAGAAAAATGCTCCGATTACTAGCCTACTTAATGAAATGGATTCAAAAAGAGTTTACTACATTTCGTAGTGGACCTTGCGACCCGTTTTATAGTAACGTTGCAAATTGTAGTAAATACTACAAAGTGGGTTGGTATGCCAAATTCAATATGTAGTAAACTCCTATTACACCGAGCCTGGTTGTGTGACTGCAACCAAATTTGGGATAGTCCTTCATATTGACAATATCCGAGTGCACAAGTAAAATGTTCCGATTACTAGCCTACTTAATGAAATGGATTCAAAAAGAGTTTACTACATTTCGTAGTGGACCTTGCGACCCGTTTTATAGTAACGTTGCAAATTGTAGTAATTACTACAAAGCGGGTTCGGGCGGATGTTTGTTCTGTATGTGGTGTTTCCTGCATGACTCATATTTGTACTTTTACTACAGTTTGCCTTAAAACTTCACAACCCATTTTATAATATTATATAATATATCATATTATTTTCAATATTTATAATAAACATAAAATAATACCATGAATTATATAATAGGTGAAATTGTTATATAATGTTAGGCAAATGTTCATAATATATGATAATATATAATATAATAGTTTGTTTTATGTATAACTAGAAAAGAGCCCGCGCTGGCGCGGGCAGACTATTTGGTACATTCTGGTAAATTGCAAAGTACAATCACTACAATGTTTTTCCAATATTGTTATTACTTATAGTGTAACCTTAAGTTTTATGTTAACAATGTTTGGTTTACAGGACAAAATATCGGCGGAAAAGCATAGTTTATGTAAGGGTAAACACTTTATCTTATAGACTTCTTTACACCATAGATCTAGTAGATAATGTCATAATAGCACAGAAAAAGACCCGCTCAAGTGCTGCTTATACCAAGATGTACCGGTATTTGAATTTAAATATATTGTATATAATACAAATATAACATTCAACTCAAAAGGGCCTCGGTGGTAAAGTAGTTGGAGTCCCTAAATGACAATTACTTTGCTTCTCATAGCACTGGGTTTGATCCATGTCTTAGTCTGATCTGTCAAGTAAGGATGTCTTGCAGCTTGTAAGTAAACTGAAATACTACTAACGTCATGTAAAACCAAATAAATGTTTACTACAAAAACTATTAGGAGCACTAATTTAAGTGTCATTTAAGCAACGGTTTATTAATTTAGCTGTTATGATTTCTCAAAATACTACTTGGTAAAGAGTAATAGCTAAATCCGATGTGTTTGGTTTGTGATGAAATAAATGATTGTATTCAATACCTAAAAAAAGATTCATTTAAAATCTGGAGCAGGTGGGCCTAACGGTAAAGATAGTATAGATGTTTATTTAATTTTAAACAAATGTCCTTACTGGTTTTTGTTAAAGCTGCACAGAGAACGTTGTCGTTTCAGCTAATTTAACTTCACACGTATTTAGGCATTGGGCTGATTTGGCTGAGGACGTATCAGCTGTTTTGCTGTTCGTCTGTCAATTTATTCCCTACTCGTTTGTAAACAAAACAATATAACTATTGTAACGCTGATAACTGTTGAAAACAACTTTTTGCATTGTATATATTATCTACGCTATTGGTTATTAGTATTTCTGCGCAAGCAGTCTGTTTCTTCATATGTGTTCCTAATCTTCTTTTTAATTTTTATTCTTTTTTCAATTATGTTAATATTTTGTTATTAATTATTACATGTTATATTATTAATATTTATTGTTGTTTTGTACAGACAGTATTTTTATAAAAAAAATATTGTTCTCTGGTTAGAATCTAACTCAAAACCCCACACATGCAAGTCCGAGGCCTGTTCAGGAGTGTGGGCGCTCGATGTCACTTCGAGCGCTTGGACTCTGAACGAGGGCGCCCGCCTAGTGCCAGCTAGCGCAAGCTAGCCTACTCGCGAGGTGTATCGCTTTGACATTCGCTTATGTTTCCAAGATGGTTACCAACACGATAACAGAAGAAACCGACTGGAAGAAAACAATCGTAATTAACAAACTGATGCTCTAGAACCCGACCGCAGATAAAAAATTTACTTGATTTTAGAAAGGGCGCTCGATCGCGTTCAGCAGTGGTACTTTTGCTCGGGCAAGCGCTCATCAAGCGCCCGCGCTCCTGAACAGGCCTCATGATACATATCCACTGTACCAAGACAGCTATGTTGAAAACATTGCAGCTTGCTAAGCCTTTTAAAAATAAAAAATCGCTGTATTCGCTTCGTTTGGTTTACATTAGAGTCGGTCATGTTTTGTTCCAAAATAAGTTGGTATTGTCCTGTTTTATTGACCTGTCAAATGTGAATATTCCTACGTCACTGAAAGGATATATTTAGCTTGGGTAAACCTGTGTTTCAAACGTTTTTCACGAGATTCACAATAAATGTACAAGTACTCGAATAAGCCAAGTAGGAACGCTTTTATTAGCGGAAACAATCGATATCAACCGAAGCTATATTTGGCGCTTTCAGCAAGCGTATAATTATTTAAAGTTTGACAGGTTAATAAAACAGGACAATATATCCGTATTATCGTCCCAATTTGACCTGAGGCTCGATTAAAGTTCGGCGTGTTTATCGGGATTGTTCGTAATACTCTGTGAGAAAACATAGGAAACCAAAAGCCGTAAATAATCATGTTCCACGAGGATTGTACAGTAAATCCATCTAATGTGACCACTTAATGAATAAACATGACTGTCTTTATAAGCAGATGGTTGCTTAATGCAGGACAAAAGTTATGCAGAAAGCTCCTGCATAACTTTCGTCCTGTATTAAACTACCACCTGACTTTGCCACTGTGAATTATGCCCCCTTTTGCTGGTCGCATTAGAGGGGTTTTACTGTATTCTTATAGCGCATTCTTATACCTTCGGAAATTATTCGAATATTACAGACGATAATACACGGAATATGCATGAGTCTCAGGTCAAATTGGGAGGATAATATAAACAGTCACAAACCGTCTAGTGTTTTGTCAACAAATAATAAAGGAGAAACAAAACAAACAAACAAATAAATAATACTGTAACAGGACAGCAAAAACGGGCTTTCACAAGTGGGCGGACGACTTACAGGGACATATAAACTTATAATGAACATAATTTATTTATTATCAATGATGAAATAGAGACTTATGGTTCTAATAAGTTAATAAAATGTCTCTCGTAGATCTATTTCGGGTTGGACTTCTTATTATGAATGTTCGTGTAAGTTCTGCGGTCTCTAGTAAATGAAATATTTACGTTTCCGTCATGGTCTGTGTCCTTTTTAAAAGTGAAATCACCTGCTGCTTGAGTTTATATATAGTTTTCTTTAGTTCTTTGTATTTCTTGTATGGCTAAATAGAGTTAAGACTTTTGATGAATGGATTTTTAGTTGTTGTCTGGCCGGAATTCGAAAGAGGAAAGCTCCCGTCTGGCGACTTCCCGCGGCATGATACATTTGCCAAGAGATTCCTAGCGGTTAGCAGGTCCTCTCCTAAGCCATTGGGTATCCAGACTCCTTATTCCAGAAAATTATCATTTTCGGATTCCTGAAAATGAGTATAACACCAATAATATTATCTGTATACTTTTAAAACCTATCGCATTGTTTTGATTTATAGAAATAAATCGATATTGATCCAAAACTACTTTTCTCTACTATAGATAAACATAAGTATTGATTACATCATACATGACGTCACGTTTCATGCCTATTGATGACGTCACATGTGTTGTTGTTTGTATTGTCATCTTCAGTTATACATGTACCTTTTTGGGAAATCTCCGTCATAGTGACCAACAACGGCGTTTATATTTTATATTATAACTTTGATCAAGCCGAGAACAAATATAATACGTCATCAAATATGATGACGTATTATCCACAACTTTTAAGTGACGTAGTTGTGGTCACATGACCTCCATGTGTCGTTACAATACGTTTGTGTCCGTATCGGAATATTCGCCAATCGTCACTCACATTGGAAGGTCATTTCCCGTCTATTTTCAATGGACTATTTCTGTAGGTAGGGGAATTTCTCTGTCTGTATCCAAACTGCTGATATTATTGCTTTTTCAATGTCAAATTACACAATTTCAATATGTAAGCTGCCCGCATATATCCGGCGGTCGGTCAGTTGGGCGGGCGGTCGGTCGGTTGATCGGGCTGTCAGTCGGTTGGGCGGTCGGTCGGTTTGGCGATCAGTCGGTTGGTCAGTTGGTTGGTCGATCGGTTGGTTGGTCGGTCTGTCGGTTGGTCGGTTGGGTGGGCCGTCGGTCGGTTGGTCAGTTGATCGGTCAGTTGGGCGGTTGGGCGGGCCATTGGTTGGTCAGTTGGGCGGTCGGTCGGTCAGTAGGTCAGTCGGGTGGTCAGTTTGACTGGCGGTCAGTCGGTCGGTTGGCCGGTCAGCCGGTCAGTCGGTTGGGCAGTCAGTCGGTGAGTAGGTGGTGTCGCAAACTCTTCTTTAAGTTACGGAACTTATATTTGGTATACATAATAAACACGAATTGTAGATGTGAAAGACGCAATATTACCTGTTTACTACTGGCCATTGCAGAATTATCTTCCCCTGAACTTTTGAGATTTTTTTGTCATTTTTACATGAAACGTGTCGCGAACGCTTTCTTCAATCTGAAAGTTATTCATTTTATATTTGGTATACGAAATACATAATAACCATGAATGGTAGATGTGCAATACGGGTTTAGCACTGGTCACTGCAGAATTATCTCCCCCTGAACTTTGAGTATTGTTTGGCATTTTGGCATGAAACATGGGGAGTTTGTGTCGCCAACTCACCCTTCAGTGTTCAAGTTATTGAATTTATATTTGCTATACATAATAACCACGAATAGTAGATGTGCAAGACGCATTTTTAGACTTGCGGAAATCTGTCTTTAGATCTGTAAGTCGGATTCAGCAATCGTTCCAATGTCACGTCCGATTTAACATTTGTGTGTATTAATGTACCATAGACAGATCTATATGTCTAATCGCATATTTTCAATACAGCAAAACACCACTTTACTACCCCTTGAACCAGAGCTGCCGATCCGACCCTGTCCTGCGATGTGTCTGCAATTCTAGGTCAAAAGCTAATGAGGAGTTAAGCGATAAAAATAGTGCCCCTTGAAATCTCACTCTTATCATTATGAAAATGATCCGAAGCATTCCTATATATTTCGGGCAAGAGAAGTACACTAAAATATTTTAAAACTATTACCAAAGAGAAAATGAGCAAATTATAGCATTGAAGTGGTCAAATTAATGACATGATCGAAAGGTTTGTAGAACGTCTCATATGCGCTTAAGACATCTTCTCCAAACCCAGGAGTCAGATTTGAATGATACTTGACAGAAATAGTCCTCTGATAAACATCTGCCAACAATTCTAAAATGATGTTGATACCTAAAACATAATGACTGCCAGGGGTGGGGCTACTTTTCCGCCAGTCTTTCAACGAGTTCAGCGCTTTGATTCATGTGTTTATGGCTGGTAATTGCAGAATTATCTCCGTCTGAATATTGAATATGTTTTCATGAAAGATGAGGAGTGGGTGTCATAAACTCCTACTTCAGTTTTAAAGTTATTGAATTTATATTTGGTATACTTAATAACTACGATAGGTAGATGTGGAAGACGCAAATTTCATGTGTTTACGACTGGCTATTGCAGAATTATTTCCCCCTGAACTTTGAATATTTTCTGTCATTTTGGCACGAAAAATGGGGAGTTGGTGTCACGAACTCCTCCTTCAATTTGAAACGTATTGAATTAATACTTGCCATACATGCAAAACACGAATAGTAAACGTGCAAAACATATTTGTTTTCTGTGCTTAGTGGTAGCCATTACATAATTATCTCCACTTGAACTTTTGAGTATTTTTGTCATTTGGTCCTTTTAGATTGGTAGTTGGTGTCACAAACTTGGAAATGCAATCAAGACTGCCGTGCGGGGATATTCATCACCTTTAGTGATAGTTCTAGTTATAACACTTATGCGATAACACTATTCATTGTGCCATGTTTAGATATGTAACATCGTAAAAAAGACCAAATCGTAACAATGTTAGAAATGTTTTAACCAAACAAAAAGTTGACAGCAGGATATGTCGATTTTAAAGGCACACACTTAGGTGTGTGACCCTAATTACATGTAATCTGTTGGATTGTAATGCTTTAGAAAACATATTAGTCACTAACTGGAAAAAGATGACAACATTGTAGATCCAGACCAGAATGATCATTGTCTTCACCGTTTGTCACTCATAAAAATCATAAAAAAGTGTTGCATATAGTGTAAAAGTACAAATATGAGTCATGCAGGAAACAACCACATACAGAATAAACAGCCGCCCGAACAGCAAAACAAGAAAACACAGCAAATATACATAACTATCAAAACATAAAGAGACGCACAAAGGCAAAACAAACCTACAATAGGGGGAGGATGAAAGTGCCGCCTTGGAACGGTCAGTGAAAAAAGTCACTGGGGCGGGGGTTAAACTGGTTTAAGGGCGCCCAACCTCACACTTATTCCATCCCCATCCTGAAAGACAAACATTGTAAATAAACGTATCTCCTCTCCGACTGATCTACAGCAGCCGCGATGGCAAATGCAGTGGTAAAGTGCATGTAGAACGAAAACATTTAAGTGAACACACTGTATCCAACTATCGCTAGTTTACTCAATGATTGAGCTGCAAACAAAGTAACTGTAGAAAAGTAATAAAGGGTACGACAAAAACGAGACACCGTTTAGTACAAATATCCGACGTCCTCCATCAAAACCTTATCACAGGCGTGAATTGTTGTCTGTGTCTACAGTAAACCCCCTCTAAATAGGAATTCTAGTGGAGAAGAATTCTAGAGGAGCATTTTGCATGGTTTTCATCCTACATTAAACTGCCGCCTGTCTCTAAGACTGATATTTATATTAAATTTAACGACCGATTTAGAGGGGTTTTACTGTATAATGTTTACAATGCAGTAAGAGTCCTTACTACTGTATACCTCCTAGGAGTAGCACATCTAAACACGTGTCTAATAAGAGCGTTTTAAGTATTTCAATTGAAAACAATGATTGTTCCTTTTACATACTTGGTAAACCTTTTAATCCATGAATATTCATGTAAGAAATAATGCCATAACGAGTACTAAGTAGATCATTTAATATAATTGTATAGATGAACACGGGAAAGTATAGCTTTGACAGAAGCTGGAAAATCATATATTTTTATTGCATATGCAAGAAGATCAGAACCCGATCAGAGGGCTCCTACAGCAGCCGGCTGATCGGGGTCTACAGTGAACCAACGACATTAAAAGATGTTATCATCAAATGTGCCTGGTACCAGCAAGCACTCTTCAGAGAAAAGAAACTAGAATACATGGCAATTAGCAACGGACAAAAAGCAATTAACATTTGGCAAATTAGCAATTGGAATTTAGCAACTAGCAAAAAAGCAATTAGCATTTGGCAACTGGAAAAAAGCAACTGGCATGTCCCGACCCGCATTCCATAGTTTTTAAACAGAGATTAATAGACGTTTTTATCCAGGATCGGACAAGTGATATACGCAACAGCAACGTATTAACTTTGTATAAAGGAATTAAACGAAATATTACCTAGATATTTATAACAATAGTTTATACAGAACGCTGATTTCAATAGAAGCAGTCATCGACCCACATGTCTTTTTTAAAAAAAATCTTGACTAATAGTGTAATCAGTACTTATGACCTCTTTTAGCAGTCATGAGTTTTTTTTGCCTGCTCATTGCGGTGTCTACAGCTTGTCCATAGCTAACACTGTGTGAGATAAGGGTCTACACAGTGTATCACTCCAATGTGCACTCCAATGTGATTTCTGCTCATCTAAGGGAGGGATATAATTATTTCCCATACTTTCAGCAGACAGCATTTTTAATAGACGGTGTGCTTTTTACTATTTATAGAACTAATGTCCTCTGCAGTCTGAACTTGACATCTGACCAAGGCCCACTGATCAGGGTCCACACTGCTATACATATAATTTCTACATTTGTTTTGGAAACAAATAAGGAAGAAAATGTGCGTCTTTCACCATTTTAGTAGTTGTCATTTTGAAGCAGATGGCAATTTAAGTAAATTACATTTCATTCAGGGTTGGTATGCTTCAAATTAAAATGTGTACCGAGGTAACTCTTATAACCATTTATAACACTCTGATATGGTTATACAGAGTTTAGGAATGGACATCTTATCAGAATCCATATAGATATAAATATAGTTCTTGTCTGCTTTAAATATTTTCTAAAAAATATGGTCAGATAATATGATCAGGGTGACATTTAGTTTGGATCCACATCGTATAAATCTTGGGTTCTGGTTATTTTCAGCATTTAAAGGATTGAAATGTAAACCCTTTCGCTGCCAAACTCTGTCGTCTGGTAACTTTGTCGTCTGCTATAAATTTTCATTTTATTTATTTTCTTCATTTTTGTTTTTGTAGTAACAATAACAAACAGTTTGGATCCTGATGAGACGCCGAGTCTGGATCCAAACTGTTTGCATAGGTAATCACAGATCCGGCATTGGCAGCGAAAGGGTTTAAAATACGTGTGCAATCTGTTCTGGTTATTCACACACCCGTGATCATATCTCGCTTTCATTAAAGATGGGTGACTTAACCCTTCTCTTGCTGAATTTTAAAATACATTTCTCCTTCTTTACCCATGCCCTGTTGTATACAGTAAAACCTCTCTAAACCGGAATTCTAGAAGAGAAGAAGTTGGATACCTTTAGGCAGATGGCTGCCTAATGCAGGGTGAAAGTCATGCAGAAAGCTCCTCTAGGAGCTTTCTGCATGACTTTCACCCTGCATTAAGCTGCCACCTGTCTCCAAGACCGATATTTATGCTGAATTTAGCGTCCGGTTTAGAGGGGTTTCACTGTAATTACATATACATGTATATTCACTGTGTACAAGTATATCGCTGTGCAATCACTGCTCTGGGGTGCATTGGTTGCACAATCAACTTGTAAATAGTGCAAACCCTGATGAGACAGCTCCTGCAGGTGCTGTCTCATCTGGGTCTTTACTATTTACAGGTAGGTATATTGACATGAAAAACAAGCGAATGTTTCAGTCTTATCCAAATTTTAACTTAAACAAAAATTAATTGCATTATTTCTGACAATAGTTCAAAAATACATATTTCATTTCCATATAGAGCTACACTGTTAAACAGTAAGGGTCCTGATGACTAGATAATTGAAACAATATCCCATCTGGATCCACACTATTTATTAGAAAATCATACATACCTTAGTACTAGTAGTAAGATAAAGGATAAATTTTACAAAACCTATTTTTTATACTCTTTGCTGAGAGCTGGGTGTGTTCCAAGGCTTCACTCCTGTGGGTTGTCATCTTAGGATAAATGGTTAAAAACACATTTCAATTAGCGGCTCATCGGCTTGGTAGTTTAACCTATTACCTCATAGGCTATTTTTTTTAGAACACAACTTCTTTGAATAAATCTACCGAAATGGAGCAATAACTAGAGAAAAGGAAATTTTTAGAATTTTGTAGTTTGAAACCATTGTGATAAATAGAGCATTTGCTCCTATAGGAGCAAATGCTCTATTTATCACAATGGTTTCACAAAGTGACTTTTACAGAGTCGTCAATATGAGGGAATGGGGTTAGACTACTACTGAACGTATGTCACGAATGACTAACGTATTTGACCTATTCCTTGCGATCGATTAACGTATGTATGAGATCTATTGAAAGTGTTAAAATACATGCCTGTAAAAGACTGCTAAATGTGAATGACCCAGCTTGTAACAATGCCATAATGGGCGATCTCGGCAGATTTCCATTAGCTATTTATGCTTCAAAAAGAACTGTAAAATATTGGCTAAGATTCCTCAAACTACCAGGTCATAGGTTCCCAAAATTATGTTACACAATGTTAAACCGCTATGATGCAAGTGGTTATACAAACTGCGTCACTGATTTAAGAAACCATTTGTACAGGATTGGATTTGGATATGTGCGAGAAGCTATGAGCAACTATTTATCTTACGTTATGTAGAAAGACTGAAGGACCAATACCTGCAGGAATGGCGTTCTGTCTGTGTAAACAGTAGGAAACTGTGCACTAATAAAGATTTTAAACTTACATTCGGAAATGCCCAGGCACACTCGGGGCTACGTTATTCATACGCTAATAATGCGCTACTCATACGCTCACGTGCGCTAGGCATACGTTACTCATTGCTCGCATACACTACTTAACCGTTGATATACGCTACTCTGACGGCGAAATAAGTTGACATACGCTCGCATACGTTTCTTATTCGCTGCCTATACGGAAACATGCGTTATCCATACGCTGCTAATACGTTCATCGAAGATATTGGAATCAGACAGACACACAGACAGACAGATAGACTGACAGAGGCAGATAGAGGCAGAGACAGCCAGGCAGACAGCCACATACAGAGAGTGAGAGCGATAGAGGCACAGAGAGGGCGAGAGATAGAGTGCGAGAGACAGACAGACAGACAGAAACATATAGACAGAGAAAGAGATAGACAGACAGACAATAGACAGAGACAGACCAGAATACAGACATACAGTGAAACAGAGCGAGAGGAGGAGATATTCTGGTATTGCAAGTCTTTGTAAGTATACGACTTGCTTCACAGTGAAAGGGGAAGTCCCTACATTTGACGCGTTTCAAAAATACCTAGACTATACAAAACTCATTCGTTTATCTGCTTGAAAGTAGTATATCACAAGCAAACCTATCCAATTGACGTTGAAAATGACAAAACATCCATGTGTTTCATATCGACGATCCCGACTTTATTTCCCGATGTTTCAGCTGTATTCGGGTTGGGTTTTACGCGGCTCTTCGACCACTTCCGAGAAAAGCGGTTACGTAAACATTAGACGTATTCGACTGGGCCTGTATCAATAAGCAACGAAAACAATTCCCAGTCGCATACAATGCGCATTGAGCAACGAAAATACACCATGCAACGCGGTTTGAAGACCGTTTATATTTTTGAGTACCACAAATTAATCCATAAACAATTAGGCTGGGTCCTAGTAGTGGTTACCGTAGCATCCCCCTCTAGACTTTTTTCATGGGTACCAAATTGTTCGTTGGGGTCCTCAGAACACATTTTGAGCATGCCCCTAAAAATAAGTTTGTCCCAGCTATGTTTTATTTAACGGTTTCCATGGTAACCCGGGGTAATTTTCGAAACTACCTTGGTTCAGAAAATGCGTCACGACTTTGCTTTTGAAGCAGTAGAAGGACAAAACAAGTACCAAAGTAAAGCAGAGACATATAGCCTGACGCATATGCTGAACCAAGGTAGTTTCCTATACGTTCATCTGCCCTAAATACCTACTAATTAACACAATTTAGTGGCCGTTATAGAGAGAGGTTTTATTGTATTGGAATAATGAAACACGTTCTAGAAACATTGTCCAATTAAGTCGTGTACAATCGTACCAGATATATACGATTATTTTGTAGATCCAATCTTTGAGTATTCATCTATTGTTTCGAAATACATTCTAATATGCAAGAAACATATAACACGAATATCAACGCGCGTTGTAACTTGTCTTACCAGGACTGGTTCTGTAATATAATATGTACGGTACAGGTAGCTGGAAATATCTTGTGCTCAAAGACGCATACTTCAAAAGTAAGGTTTTGTGTATTAACCCAGTACATGTACCTCATAGGCTAATTCTAGATACAACCTCTTTGAATTAATATACCAAAAAAGGAGCATTATTGAGAGCATCTGCTCTATTTATCATGATGGTTTCACAAAGTGACTTTTACAGAGTCGTCAATATGGAGGAAAGGGTTAAGCTTACATAGGCACAGAAGCGTTTTCAATATTTGGGAGGGGAGGCAAACTTAATAGGGAGGGATTAATGGAAGGTGAAGTGGGGTGGGGGCACGAAGAAAAGAAGCGATACATCTGCTCTTGAACTCTCTGATCGTACTCACAATTGTATCAAGAATACTGTTTGCGACAAAGTCAAGGGAACGGAAGAAAATCACACAGGTAAATCTCTGGTTGTCAGTCTTCTTATGTAATAGAGCAGCTCGTTAGACCACTCGGCCGCAGAATCTGGATCATTTTATCTGCGACAATACTCAGTATTATCATATAAATTTGTCTAACGAGCAAATTTCGCTTTCCCCGGAGAATAATATTTTTAGAAAAAAATTAAAACATTTATCTGTTTGTTGGTTGTATGGAACGCCATTGTGGCGTAATCAACAACTTAGCCTCTATATGTTTTCTACATGTTTTATTCTTCGTATCGTGATCTCTTACTAACATACATGGTCTATATCTCTCCAACTCCCTCTCGGTCAACTACCTCTCTCTAGTATATATATCCACTGCTCTGCTCAACATACTCAATGTCTAGACTTATTTGACAGCTGCACTATATAACTTGTATTCTTGACATATTGATAAATATATATACACTGCATGTATACGTTCACACAGTCCATACCCATTTAACCTTTAACCAGTAACATAAGTGTTATGTTACACACCTTCCTTCCTACAAAAAAGGACTTTCAATAGAAAAGTACTTGTTCGTAACACCATATAGACCTAATCATGTAACACATAAATATTCTTGTTATTATTCTAACTTTAGTTTTTTCTACTCTTAGTCTCTGCTATCACTTAATGTTCTTCTGAATGTACTTTTGGAGACAGTTCCTATGTCCTTACGTAGCGATTTTATAAGGTCAACACAATTAACCACTAAAATCTCAGTTTAGTCTTTCTTCGTGAACTTGCATGTTGTTATTATTCGGTGTAGATTTGCGGCTGTGGATGTTTTTAACACGTTTTGGTATTCTGTACTTTGTCTTCTGATGCCCAGCCGATCGTCCAAATTGTACAGTATGAAGTAATTTCTTACAATTAAGTAAGTTCTATTTAATGAACTAAAATCATGCACAAATTCATCTCAAACCTTCTCCAATAGCCAGTGCTGGGATTTGTACCCAGACTTCCTTCTCAACCCTAGACAAGAAGGTGTTCTACACTGACTGGATTGAACATGACTGTCTGAGACTTTATTCAACAAGAGTTCCTACATTCAGGAGGCTCTATGAGAGTTGAGGAACCCTTTTACTCTCAAAGTGCACCAACAGAATCTTTATCTAAATCATTTTTTTCTGTGTTCTATGTTTATTCCAAATGTCAATACCTACTGAATATTCATGGACAACATAGTTGTAATGAAATATGGAAGGTGGAACATGGTAGCCATTTCAGAAAATAAAGAAACCGATCTATCAAATTCCATAACCAAACAGAGCAGATCATGCTCAATCTATTTCTATTGGAGCTGTCTGGTCTGGGTACATTCTGTAAAGGCATGAAAAGTTGTTTATATGGAGGAAAGGGTTTCTGCAGGATGAATATATATATTGCTCCAATTCAAGCATTATTTTTGTTCTGCATATACAGAAAGCACCCCTGTTTATTATTTTTAATATTTTAATCATTATATGGCCATTAAAGAGAGGTTCTGCTGTATTTCAGTATCTCTGAAGTTCTCTCATGCATTTGAAGCTTGGATTGGTGTTTTTTTTCCATTGGAGATGATCTGGTGTCTGCTTTAGAAGATGCATGTGGTTGTGTTGGGTTTGCGACAGGTTACACTAACAGGTGTATGGTCAGCTCCAAATAATGGGGGAATCCTCCTAATCACAGGCCATTTATTTCCAGCATATAGATGATCTGTTTTCTACAAACATAAAAAATACAGATCTTTCAATACAGGTAGATGTTACACTAATCATTTATATAATATATAACTTCTGACATGATACATGAACACAAAAATAAAAAATAAACAATAATCATTACCATACATGCAATAGATGTAGCCATTATTAAGCCTATATGTAGTGTCAGGGCAAGTAATTCATACACGTCTATAGAACATTACACAATACATAGATGCATACCTTACACAGTTAATTCCACTGTAAACAGAGACATGTATACATAGCCTGGGTCCCCACGGTACCGATGTACTTAATGAACTCAACACTCATACAAAGAAAATATAATTTAACTTCAAAAATCAGCAAGCCTTTCCTTCACTTGTCTCTAATCTTTCAAATTGTCTCAAGTACAAGATTATTTCTTTTATATTTCTAAGTCTGAGAAATATCAAAATAAAGCGATTACATTGAATGAAGTAAAGGAACCAACTCCATGTAACCGGTGCAATGGTAAAAATTGTCGTAGTATGGAAAGTCGTGTTCGCACTGCTTTAAATGTACATTTTCACATAGGCTCAAAATCATACAAAACATATTATAACCTATAATCTTTTTTTCAGGTTCCAAAAAGTTCAATCTAACAGGAAAATTCACTAACAGTATCACAATATCTCAAAATGGAAGTTAACTGTTTTTACAGTGTTGGCACTTTAACTCATCACTTCTACGCATGACACAGACTCTAGAACACGTTTTCATGAACGTTTTCATGAAAAGTTGACAATTGGCAGGTGGCGATATTTATATTTACACCGGTATCGTGAGGCCACCGGTATCATGGGGTGTTACAGTAAATCATTTTTAAAAGCCTGTGCCACCAATAACAGACTACTGCATAGATGTTATTTTCTCACCCTGTAGTGGTGTGTTTACAAGTAAGAATGTCTCTTTATAACTACACCGCATATGAATACGGTGTCAATCAAAAACTCCGAAATTTTATAAGTGTAGAGTACGTACAGTAATTGCGGCGAATGGTGTACAATTTTGACGATAAATATAAACTACGTAAGAATATACCGAGATATGTGTCAGATATCCATAGAACTATTCGTTCAAATGAGGGACAAATGCATTTCTGCTATACACTTAACATGCACATGCATTAGGCGGATACAATAACACAAAATAACAACACACCAAATGACTAAACTTACCCCTCCGCCATTTTGTTTTTCTTCGCACTCTACCTCCTTGGAGTGATTGCAACCGGTTGCGAATGTAATCGACTTACGGAACGTTCAGTTAACACCGATTGCAATCGGTAGCAATCGGTTGCAACCGTTATCCTTTACTGAACTCACTGCAGGTATAACTGTTGTGTAAACTCGATTACGTAATCGCTCATGCGTCTCCTCGACATTTCTTCCTCTGATCAACTGTGTACTCCATGATTTATGCCCACTGGTGATTTGCATGGATACTAAAGTTCGCAATTTTACAGGTAACACAGGTATAAAAACAGATTGTATATTTTAAGGTGCAATGTGTTTTTCCATTGATTTTGCCTCCAGGTCTATTCGTATGTCACAGTTTTTGGCGTTGCTAGTGGTGACCAAAAGTTTGTATATGCATTTATTAGTCTTGCTGTTTTTCGGCTTTGTCATTTCACCGGTAAACTCGTCGAGATTTCGATCCGCTGTATGACTTAAAACTAGATCAACACAGACTTTGTAATTAAGTTCTATATCAAATATGTTTAATACTTAAATTGAAATTAATTTTCTCAATGAAACGTATTCCTTTTGTTTGTAATCTATATAAAAAAATGTATTTCTCAACATTGAAGTTTGGCAACCATTGTAGTAATTATGTCATTGTCTGTCGGGTCTATCTTACGTTTATTACGTAGCATTGTAAAGAGTACCTTTTAAAGGTATACGCCTAGTTTATACTCGTGTACAAACATTGTATGGTAAAGGGTTATATGAAAAATTTGTAGTGGACGCCGACAGTTCACTTTAAGATGACAAGAATTATCTTAATAAGTAAGATAATGTTAAAATCCTATATACTGAAAATATGTATTACAAACAAACACTTTAATAATTAATCGTTTAGGAATAAAATATATATAAATAAGATGTATACATAATAGGGAGTTCAAGTTACAAACTGTATAGTTTCACCTTAAAAAAATATTAAAAGCAATAATAAGATAATTAAAATGACATAATTACTACAATGGTTGCCAAACTTCAATGTTGAGAAATACACTTCGGCGTCCACTACAAATTGTTCATATAACCCTTTACCATACAATGTTTGTAATAGCAATAAAATCAAATATAGTTCTTCATTAAAATCTATTTACAACACTTTACTCAAATAGCTTTTTATCTTATTTACACGATCCTGATTAATTTCTCAATCATAACTGACTAAACCGCGACACGTCTGTCGGGTCTATCTTACGTTTATTACGTAACATTGTAAAGTGTACCTTTTAAAGGTATACGCCTAGTTTATACTCTTTTACAAACCACAAAAATACTCTACTCTGTTTTTACAAACAATAAAGTACTATACTCTGTACACGTTTCAACCATAAGACATTTTCGAGGGTGTATTTATATCAGACAGACTATTTAAAATCGGTTTGTGAATAGTTAAATACTCCTCATTTTTCCTTATTGAAAACCGACTCTATCATATTCTCCTGATTAGATTTAACCTTAGCGATTATGCAGCCTCTTTTTAATTTAATTGTTTTGCCTGACTCATTTGCGATAATTATCGGAACAATTCTATTTTTTCTTAAATGTACCAAAGCGGGCGCTATTTGTAAGTTAGGTTCTTCTGAAATATACCCTGTTTCCACTGAACAAACTTCATGTATTACTTTTTCCCTGTCGTGCCCTTAACGGCTTACCTGCAGGTCCTCTGACTTCAGCAAAGTCATTGAGTACATATTTGACGGATTGTCACAGTTATTATGCTATGTTTTACATGTTGTCCTGTGTTCACCGTCGTCTATGTTGTGGGTAAGTCCAGCGGGGATACCTTTATTTACAATATTTGTAAAGCTAGGGTGACTTTGAGAGAAGTGTGAGGTTAGGACGTCCGTAAACCGGTTTAAACCCCCAGTGGTGTTTTTGCTGCTGACCGTGCCAAGGCGGTACTCTCTTTGTCACCCTTCCTTTTGTTTGCCTTGCGTCTTTGTGCTTGTGTTTTTTTCATGTTCTGGAACGTTTGTCCCTGTTTCTTGTGTGTCTTTTGGTGTTTTCTGTGTTCATTTCGTGTGTGTGTGTGTGTGTGTGTGTGTGTGTGTGCGTTTGGGTGTGTGTGTGTGTGTGTGTGTGTGTGACATGCTGTCTATCGGTGTTTTGGTGGTGGTTGCGTCTTGCATGTGGCTTTGCCTGCTTGACTTTACTACTTTTCCATTCATAGTCACAATTATTTTCTATACTAGGATTAGCTTTAAGTTTTCCTTGAACTTGATTTATAGTTTGCGGTTTGAGAATTGTAGTCTTATTTAGTCTAATTATTGATGCTATACATCTGTCATCTTCCAACGGAACATATTCTTCTTTAATTCTAATACAGTTTAGATCAAAATAAATTCTACAGCTATTTGCGGCTAAAAAATCTCTTCCTATAATACAATTTCTGTTTAGGTTATTGACAATTACAAACGTGTGGTCTAAATATAGCTTGCTTACTTTAATTTTCAAATTCGCACACCCTACAACCTGTAAATTACCACCTGAAGCAGACTCCAGTGTAATGTGTGTTTTAGACAGTGGTATTTTAGGCTTAATTGAATCAAAATTTCTTTTATGTAATACGAGGGGTGTTCCAAAAATAATGTCACTTGCATCGGTGCTCATATAGCGGAAGTGCTTCTGTTCATTTTAATTTGCTCTGCCCTTCAAAATACTCTCCGCCAGCCAGAATACACCTTTTTAGCCGGTCAATCCACTTTTGGAAGCATTTTTCATACTCTTCAATGGGGACACCCATCAGACACTGATAAACAGCAGATCCAAGGACATTTCTCGAATTGTATCTCCTTCCAGATAAATGATATTTAAGTTTTGGAAAGAGAAAGTAGTCGCAGGGGGGCAAGTCTGGCGAATACGGAGGGTGCGGAAGGACGGTAACCTTCTCTGACTCCAAAAAGTCAGTCATAATACGTGCCTTGTGAGCGGGTGCATTATCATGCAAACGTCGGACATACTTAAGTCCTGTTTTGGGGCGGCTACTTTTGTAGTAGTTCTTCAATTTTCTCAGAACAACGTTTTTATAGAACTTGCCTGTGACCGTTCTGCCTTTTGGCACCGGGATTTGAATAGCTGGACCCTTATTAGTGAAAAAATAGCATACAAAACCTTCTTTACCGTTCGTATTCGTTTGACAATACTTGGGCGTCTGGCATTTTTAGTGGCCCATATTCGGTTGGAAACCTTCCGCTTTGGTTCAAAATAATACACCCAGGTCTCATCACCAGTGACTATATTATCAAAAGCCTTTTTACTATATTTTGGGTACATTTTGAGAAGTTTTTTTGCCATTGTTACACGCATCTTCTTTTGCTCATCCGTTAACAAATGGGGTATCTATCTTGCATTTATCTTTCTAACTTTTAGGTGTTTCTTCAATAATTGCATGAACTCTTGCTAACGACAAGTTTGTCATTCGAGCCAATTGTCTTACGGTGAATCGAGCATCAGTTTTGAGGATATTTCGGATTTTTCTATGTTACCTTTGGTCGTAGTTGTTGCAGGACGACCTGGGCGAGAAGCATCTTTCAGTTGCTGCTGCCAAGCACTAAATTTAGCTACCCACCTACAAACAGTCCTGTGGGACATTCGGCCCTCCCCATAAATGTCACACACCTCGCGGTGAATATCTACAGCCTTTATGCCGAGTAATGACCTACCTTTTATATAGGCCATAATTTCAAGAACATTTTCAGCTCGTTTTCCTGTCATTTTGTGTATAGTCTAACGAATAGGCTATGAAACGATGTACACTGTACCGAGGCAAGTGAACGTGTCGACGAGATATTTACCTGTGTCACGAGCCAGTGATCACTCAATCGACACGCGGTGGTGTTGTGCATGAATTGCACGATTTCCGCGAAATAAAGCACAGATGACATTATTTATGGAACACCCCTCGTACACTCACGGAGGTTCCTGTATCTATCAAACTTCTAACCTGTTTGTTTTCCTATCTTGATTAGGCATGAATTTGGTATTTCCTTATTTGCAGTAACATTATATGATCCTACATTATTTTGTTTCCGAGCACCGATCTCGTTATGACGGAAACGTCCGAGTTTTCCGAATGTCTGCTTTTCGACCTATTCATCAACTATCGGAACTCTTTACACTCAAATTTCACGTGACCGATCTTGCCACAAAACCAGCATCGTGTTTTGACCCTACGCGCATGCGTATACTCTTTGTTTACGCGCACCGTTTCCGATTTGATATTATTGATTGACAATTTTCTTTTCTCTCGTTTCCGTTTCCGTTTAGATCGTACAATCTCTCTTTTGTTAACTTTTCCCCTAGATCTTAATCTAATTTTTTCTCCGATATTCTGTTCGCCTACAGCTATTTCTATTGCATTTTTAAAAGATTTAGGATTTTTTCTTATCAGATATCCCCTAATATCCTTATCAATTAACCCCTCTGTGAAAAACCAAATTAATTGATGTTCAAATACTTCTGTATTTTGCTCAAAATTTTCATAAGCTCTTTTTGCCAAAACCTGTACATGTATTCTCTCTGCAAAAATCTGTACAATTTCACCTCTTAGTTGTTTAATATTGCTTAGTAGTGAAAAATTATGATATTCATCTGTTACTTCTCCAAAAAGATTTTCCAACTCATTTTTCAACTGTTGCCAACTTAAATATTGATTACTTTGTAAACGTTTTTGTATGAATTCTGACACAATCCCTGTACTGGATCTTAAAGCAATTAAGTTTTTCTTTGATTCTGAAATATTGTTAACTAACACAAAGTTGTCTATATTTCTTATCCATGATTCGAATTCTTTCCACCAAAAAGTGAAGTTTACATTTGTGCTGATACATTTTCTAATGGATTTGCTGAACTTTCCAAAGTCTGAGTCAATCTAATTTCCGTCATTATTACAGATCAAAACAACACCACAAGCCACAAAGTGAAATGACTTACCCGTACTTCGACATTTTTCCGCGACGGATCCAGAATCCTGTGTCACGTGGCACCATAAAACGCCCGTGTGGCGTAATCAGCAACTTAGCCTCTATATCTTTTCTACATGTTTTATTCTTCGTATCGTGATCTCTTACTAACATACATGGTCTATATCTCTCCAACTCCCTCTCGGTCAACTACCTCTCTCTAGTATATATATCCACTGCTCTGCTCAACATACTCAATGTCTAGACTTATTTGACAGCTGCACTATATAACTTGTATTATTGACATATTGATCAATATATATACACTGCATGTATACGTTCACACAGTCCATACCCATTTAACCTTTAACCAGTAACATAAGTGTTATGTTACAGCCATTCTGCCATGCTATTTGCTAAATGCTTAATGCGAAATGCTAAATGCAAAATGCGAAATGCTTTTTGCCAATCGTGTAAATTGCTCGGGAAAGAAACGGAATGTTCCAAATGATGGATGTAAATGACAAATGCGAAATGCGACATGCTTATTGTTAAATGCATGTTTGCACTACTAGCATTGAACAGCGCCATTATTAATTTAATTTGTGCAATAAGTAATAAGCTTTAATGTAAATAAACACGCATTTAGCAGATGTACAGTTACTTTAAAAATAGCGCTGTTCAATGCTAGTAGTGCAAACATGCATTTAGCAATAAGCATTTGGCATTTCGCATTTGTCATTTACATCCATCATTTGGAACATTCACTAGCAATTTATACAATTGGCAAAAAGCATTTCGCATTTTGTATTAAGCAATTAGCATGGCAGAATGGCGTTCCATAGTTTTAAACACATGTAGAAAAAGACAAATATGGTGCCAATCGTAATGCTAGTAGTGCAAACATGCATTTAGCAATAAGCATTTGGCATTTGTCATTTACATCCATCATTTGGAACATTTACTAGCAATTTATACAATTGGCAAAAAGCATTTCGCATTTTGTATTAAGCAATTAGCATGGCAGAATGGCGTTCCATAGTTTTAAACACATGTAGAAAAAGACAAATATGGTGCCAATCGCAACTACTCGCCGTATTCCGTCCGAGTTCGGAATAATTTTCGTAGAAATAGCTGAGGTGTTCCGATATTTATATTCCGTACCCTGGCGGAAATAGCTGAGACGTTACGAATGATCCGATTGTTTACCGCTGAACGTGGCTAAATTATAGACTTTATTGATAGTTTATGCGGAATCAAAAAGCTGTAATTAATTGCAGGTACGAAAACAAATCATTTACTAACAACAGGAAGTGCAAATTTTATATTCCTTTCGCTTTTCTTTGTGTCTTTTTCATATTGTTTTCATTTTTTATGTTGGACGAGATCTATTGGGATGGGAGTGGGTTTAGGGGGCAAAGTTCACTCTGCCCCAACCCCCTGTCTCAACATTGGGTCCCCCCGCTGTTACGCTATAACCATAGCTAATCATAGAATAGTATCAATTGACTTAACGTTTAATACTACCTACTATTGGAGACAAATTAAGATGTCCATTAAAATATTGAAATATCGGGTTCCCTACATTTTGTGCATCAAATACGAATAATCACGTATATCATCTTCCATAATACTATTTATCACATAATCTGCAGTACGGGAGTGCCGAAACAGAGTGGCGTAAACCGCAGAAATTCACAAGTTCGTGTGTTTTGCAAATTAGCCGCTTGAAACCGGTCGTTAGTGGATCTTGAAGCGAATATCCGAATACGCAGAACCAATGCATGATGCTATTTATTCGTTACCTAATCCTAGCGTTGCATGACCGATTCACTCATGTGCATCGTCTGCTGTATTAGTACGCTGTTTGTACACAGTCGCCGTAATGGCCGTCAGCTATAGCCCTATTCAATTTCTATTTCACAAGGGTTATGTGATAAAAACAATCCAAAGTTAGATATTACTGAGTGAAGAAGTGAGAAATGATCTGGACAATATTTTCACAACACGGAGGTTAAAGGTAAAGGTCAATGTGAATGCCTTATAAAGGATACGTGGTACCCCACCATCGCAAGATGCACAAACTCCCCATATTTACGTTCTCAACTTAAATTACTTTAGGAGATATGTTCCGGACAAGTTTTAAACAAAATGGAGGTCAAAGGACAGGCCAAAGTGCCTAAAAGGGGTATGTGACACTGTCATCCCAAGATGGACCTGTCCACCTTATTTTATGTTTTTCATAATGCCAACTGACAATGTTTTTACAATATTGGGGTCAAGGTCAGAGCCAATTGTTGCCCAGGTAATTGATTCCTAAAATGTGTAAAAGGAAATATACAAGGCTGTCTAAGTATATTAATATATAATTACAACATACTAGTAGTGTAAAGACCCAGCAAATGAAATAATAATATATGTGGGTTTTCTAGTCCAGAAATCAAATAACAGGGTTTTATCACTTTAATGATAAAAAGTATAAAAATACAATGTTCAGGCTTAGTATTGAAGTATTTATAATGGATTAGTCTCATAAAAACCTATTACATGGAGAGACTCAACAATACAGCACTGCGAGGAGTGAAGACACAGATCAACTTCTTAACAAGTTTTAATTTTTATGTGTTGCCTGGTTAGTCGTATTTTAATAAAATGTACATTATGAAGATCACCAAATAGTGTATACCTCAATCAGACTCTGGGGACAAGGGGGTGATCTTGCAGGATTGACAAGAGGCATTCTATGTTTTGCATCAAAGGGCATTTTATGCGCGAATATGCTGTTTCATGTCATTTTGTAGTGCCCAATACTGTTCATTTTGGGGAACTATATTGGCCATTCTTTACACAATTGTCAACCTTTAAACAGGAAGTAGCTTTATATGCGTTTATAGTACAAATTATTGTAATTCACAGAAAGACATGTATTCCTGAAGTCTGATTTCTATATCATTACTAAAGTTTCAAAACTCAGCAAAACAGTACATGTATATAATAGATCTAATAAATAATAAAGGCTGAAGGATTTAAAAGCTATGTGCTTTTCACCCTTGACCAACAACTGATTTGCTGTACTTCAAAGCAAATAATAAGAAATAGCTTTCACAGAGTTTAATTTATATAGTTCTCACCATTTATGATTCTAAAAAGGTTTCCTAAAAAGGAGATCTAAGACAATATTGTCTTATTAAAGTATTACTGTCTGTATGTAAAGAGATCACATTTTTAATAGATAAAGGGGGACAATGCTGACATAGTAAAAAGCTGTCTACACAGATTTTATGTAAGCATATATTCGTTCATGTTGCATCCCATGACTATTGTCAAATAAAATGTGATAAAATCTAAAATTCCTGTGTGTAAGTGTATTTGTTCTGAGTTATGAAATTAAATCATTTTGATAATTCATCCAGAACCAGAGATCAACCTTCATATATTTAATCGCGCATTCGACTGGAAAATGTTTATTAAATATAACCTTTACAACATATTACCTTGAACGTTTAACAGGTTTAGTCATAGTTCAGTAACATGAATCGAGGGTACAGTAAAAACTCTCTTAAACGGCCACTAAATTGTGTTGGTTAGTTTGTATTTAGGACATAAAAGCAAGGTGAAAGTAAAACAGAACGCTCCAATAGGAGCGTTCTGTTTAACTTTCACCTTGCTTTAAGCAGCCACCTGTCTTTAACACAAACTATATGATGTAATTTAGTGGCCGTTATAGAGATATTTTACTGTATGTTGCCATGGACATGCTAATAATAATAAAAGTCGATAGATAGACGCCCTTTAACGCTTTTGCAGAGTAGGTCAGGTTTATAAACCGTATGGTCGCGTTTCATATCGTAGCCCATAGTTGTAACATACTATAAATGCAGGTGTATATCTGTTCCTGTTGGAACCTTTTGTTATCGTAAAAATATACTTAAAGGTGTATATCAGTTCATGTCGGAGCCTTTTGTTATCGTAAAAATATACTTAAAGGTGTATATCAGTTCATATTGGAGCATTTTGTTATCGTAAAAATATACTTAAAGGTGTATATCAGTTCATGTTGGAGCCTTTTGTTATTGTAAAAAGTATACTTAAGGGTGTATATCAGTTAATGTTGGAGCCTTTTGTTATTGTAAAAAGTATACTTAAGGGTGTATATCAGTTCATGTTGGAGCCTTTTGTTATTATAAAAAGTATACTTACATGTGTATATATGTTCAACTGTCGGAGCCTTTTGTTGTAAAATAATATACAAACGCTTGTAAATAAGGAAGGAATTGGTGAGAATTCTTGAAATAAATATAAATCCACTGCAACATTCGCCGCAGAAAATCTCCGAATTATAGTAGACTTAATTGTATTAATTTCTCACGCAATCGTTATTCGTATATCATTAAAAATAATGGCGAACAATGAAAACTGGGAAAGGTCATGGAATTAGCGTCCGATGAAGAGACCGTTCTATGCAGTCACAGTTAAACCAGCCTTTTATGGGATTACTGTGGAAAAAATCCTTCTTTAGCTCTCCACCCTGCCTTCATTATGCAGTCTTATTAAACTAAACATAACATTCTACTGTAAGGATTATATTGCATAAATCTGCACACATTCGTATAACATTTATCACTATGCCAATATATCACCTTTGATTCAGTCACAGTCAGAAATGTGATCCTAAATTATCTTGCCATGTGCATGCTGGCAAAAGTCCCGAGACTGACATCTCTTAACCCATTCCCGCATATTGACGCTTCTGTAAAAGTCACTTTGTGAAACCATTGTGATAAACAGAGCATTTGCTCCACTTGAGCAAAAGGTCTATTTATCGAACTGGTTTCAAAACTACACAATTCTGAAAAATTCCTTTTCTCTAGTTAATTCTCTTTTTGGTAGATTTAAATCAAATAGTTAGGTCTAAAAATAGCCTAAGTTGGAATGGATTAACGCCTTTTGCAGAGTAGACAGATCCTTTGTAATGGTTTGTTTGTATCGGTGTTTTGCGGTAGTGAAATGACCCTGAGGTTATAAAACATTTTGCTTGAGTCTGAGATCGTTCTCAAGCATCTGATTGGTCAGATTCTGAGCTAGCTTGCTTTTTCAGTCCTACCGTGACTCCCAGCTAATTACAGGTGAACCCAGGTCCGAAATTTAACTAAACATCTTCTAACCTTCGCATTCGTAAAGGATCCCCATGCAGACTCAGCTAAGGAGACACTTATTTATATGTGAATGGCTTGTTTTCCTGCTGTGTATTTCCAAATAATTTGAGTTTAAACTTACGCACCAATAAGAACAATAAGATAAAAACAAGAGTTAGTGAGTATCTAAGCGGTTAAGACCAACCTTTTCTGATCTTGGTCTACACTTTATCAATTTATCGTCATTCAGCACATATACATAAAGAGGTCGCTGTGACAATATTCGAAACACAAATGGATCTACTCTGTTTGCATAACACGGCGTCCAGCTAATTGCAGGTGGACAGAAATCATCACATGCTTTTCTATGCACTCAACAATTTGTTACGTACACAGTAGAACAGCTGACATAAGCCGAACCAACGATCTACCACACGCCAACTGGAATGCTTCCTCAAATGACAGATTAAAATGCTGGGGTCGGGATTCGAACTACAGCGTTGAGGGGCTTGGTGATTGTCAGTCGATAATCATACTCATGGAGCCCCCATCCCTGATAAACATACTTGACAGTAATGCAGTAAAACCTCTATAATTTTAACGGCCACTAAATTGTGTTAATTAGCTGGTATATTAGGGCAGGTGGCTGCTTAAAGCAAGGTGAAAGTAAAACAGAACGCTCCTATAGGAGCTCCTGTTTTACTTTCACCTTACTTTAAGCAGCCGCCTGCCTTTAACACAGATTACTTGATGTAACTCAATGGCCGTTATAGAGAGGTTTTACTGTAGTACAATTGGTATTCGTTTCAGATCTGTTTAAGAAAGCGTAAACGACATGGATGTCGAAGAGTTTCGACGACGGGGCAAAGAAATGGTCGACTATGTCGCTGACTACCTTGAGAACATTCGCAGTCGACGTCCATTCCCGACTGTTCAACCTGGGTACATCCGGGACCTCATCCCAGACCACGCACCGGAAGAGGCGGAGTGTTGGGATGACGTATTCAAAGATATCGAACGCGTCATAATGCCAGGGGTAGGTCGTTTCGGTAAATGAGAAAAAGAATTGATCCATATACACGAATTATAATTTTTAAAACACACCATTTAATTTGATTGATTTTATTAATAGTAAAATACATGCCTATATTTAACTGGTATTACACACGCACACAGGCGAGACAAACATTTAAGAGGTCTTTAGTTATTACTTGACCAGATTAAACTGAGACTCCGCATATTCCGTATTTATTCTTTTTATATTTCAATATATAGATTTCCGAAGATAAACATCGTTCGAATAATATTGATTTTTGGCGGTATGTAAATTTTCTCAGTCCCCGTTGATAGCTCTGTGGATACGGGCGTTGTATGTGGGGGACAAGGTTCCGGGTTCGAGACTCACTTCTGGCAGATTGTTTTCTTCAAAAAATGAATACATTACATTTTCCTTGTTTTAAGCATGTTTTTTATGATCCCACTTTCTAGACAAAAAACACGTTACATTACTTTCCATGACACGTTTTACCCATTTACACATTTTGTGTGTGCGTTCGTGTGTGGTATAAGATAATAGACATATATACTGAATACCACTTAAGCCGGTGCAACACATAAATAGGATCAATAAAACAGTCTGCATTTTTCTCTTTTCGCTTTGCTAGCTTTCTTTCGAAGGATCTTCCACTTTTAGATTTTTTATTAACTTAATTATTATTTATAAGTAAAATATATTCCTGTATTCTATGAGTCTGCCATTGTTTCTTTTTTTATCATGTTTATAAGTTTTACGATTTTTGCTGTATGTAGGTCACACACTGGCAGCATCCAAATTTCCATGCATACTATCCTGGTAGGAACTCATACCCGGCCAACCTGGCAGACCTGCTGTCAGACTCTATATGCTGTATTGGATTCACCTGGGTAAGACAAACAAGTCTCCAGTAAGCCTTTTGAATGCGGAACGGGAGTGTACTAGCATTTACAAACAGTGCAGATCCAGATCAGAGAGTTCCAGGAATATTATAATATCAAAATTAAGTCGCTCATCAGGTAGGCTTCGTTGGGTGTGTGTGTGTGTGTGTGTGTGGGGGGGGGGGGGTAGATTTGAAAAACTCTATATTCGTAACCCTTTGAATGCGGTATAGTGGTATTTGTAAACGGGTATTGTGGTATTTGTAAACGGACATAGTGGTATTATAAACGGGGATAGTGGTATTTATAAACGGGTATGGTGGTATTTGTAAACGGGTATATTGGTATTTATAAACTGGTATTTGTAAAGGGTACAGCGTTATTTGTAAACGGATGTAGTGGTATTTGTAAACAGCTCAAATGGCTCATAGAGGAGATCTTTTAACCAGGAGCGGCACTCTTTATCATTCATGAAGCTCTCGCAAATTATACCGTTTCATGGTGAATGAACCCTACCGGTACATAAGGATAGAACTTTCTACATTGAAAAGTCAGCATTCCAACTGTTAAGCATGCTTGACTGGTTCACACTTTCTGAACGAAGCACAAGCGAAGTTTAAAGAGTTTGCAACTGATTCAAACCAAGATAATGATCAGACCGAAAGGAGCTGAACGGGCTTATTCTAAGACCAGAAAGCTAAATACTATTTTGGATTATTTCAGGCTTCGAGCCCGGCTTGCACGGAGCTTGAGGTGGTAATGATGGACTGGCTTGGCAAGATGTTGGATCTTCCGGCTCAGTTCCTGTCGTGTTCCGGAGGCTCTGGTGGTGGCGTCATACAGGTAAAGTACAACGCTTAATAATACACATACATTTTTATTTTGTCTCTAGCAAAACATTATGGTGCGTATAACGGTTGATGTGGATGCTAAAGACAGACATTAAAATCAAAGTAAGTTGAACTTTAGTATCTCAAACTTCAAGGGACCATACAATTTACTCCGAGATAACAGGAGCTCAAGTCAACCGATTTCTAAACTGGATAATTTGCCAAGTTCAAAGCTTAAGGGTATAAAGTAATGCTGGAAGCTGCTGTAGCTATAGGAGCAATCATCATTGTTTTCGATCTGCGTTAAGCTCTCACATGTATTTCTAGATAGCGGAATAAGGGTTAATAAGGTCAAGTTTCTCTTGGTTTCCATGGTTTTGTTTATGATTATATCTACTACGGTGTAAGCATATTTATGATTGTTAACACGTTATCCCACATACACGCCCGATGGTGCATTTGCAAACAGAGTAGACCCATGTCCTACAATAGCCGTGTGATCAGGGTCTGCTCTTTTCGCTTATGAGATTACATAAAATGATATGTGTCTGCAGTTTCAGTTAAGGCCAAGACACCATGTATTCATTCAGCATGAAACTTCAGCTGGTACGTATTAATGCTGTCGTCGTTTCGTACCTGACTATTATTGGGCTGCGCGTATCGCGCAGACCTATATTGTGTTTGTTTTTTCCGATGACTAATTTTCTTGCATTGATGGTAGATTTTTACCTTTTTCCACTGAAGAGCTTCGTTTCAGCAATGTGCCCAATGCGCATCCTACTACCATCGCCCTTATCGCTACCTATCTATACAGTCTGCCGCATACTATCAAGGGTAAAGAAAGTGATTGCAAAATCTGTATTACCTCGATCACTATTTTAAAGCACCCAGGTAAATTGTAACACATTTCTTTTATTGACGTAATCGGAACGTTCGGGCGTGAAGGGCTTTGATTCAGCAATGTTCCCAATACGTCTCCTACTACCATCGCCCTTTTTTCTATCTGTCTATAGACGATTCTATTTTTGATAAATTGACCGCCGCCATTTTGAATGTCCCGTGACCTGTCAGCTATTACCTGACTGATAAACAATGCAAGAAAAGGCATCAAAGTTTTCACAAAATTTGTTTTAACACACACCCATTATGGATGAGCTCGAACATCATAAGTAGAAACACACATTAACGTTAAGATTATCATTATTTTCTATTTTTAGTTTTGCTCTATGGCTTTTAAGAAGAAAATAATTATCTAACAGAATGATGCACAGGACTATCTATCGGCGAATCTTCGAGTTATTAAAAATATTACATAAAACTATTTAGTGGCGGCTCGACGAGGAATATATACAATATTTAAGAATTGTTAACGCACAGGGTCGAGAATTTTCTCTTTGAATGAATTAATGTTAGGTTTTTTAGTTTAAAGTACGTTTTTAACATGATTTACTATCACTTTCATCTAGCGAACTTTTGAAGCAATTTGTCCCACTTGAAGACAGAGTCCAAAAGAAAAAATAATTATGGTACCCCAAATCTGCACCTCTGCATGAAACAGTGCAGTTTGTAACCGTTTTTTCTCGTTTAATCTGCAAGCATTTATAACGTAATAATTAATACGTTCCAGATGGTTTGGTTCCAAATCCCTTCCCATATTATTTATAGATATCATGTAATTCGGTTCCAGATTACCAAAGTTTCATTTATCATACAGTCCAGATCAGCTACTTAACAGGTTGTGAATGACTAGTGCATGATAAAAATACAAATGTAATCATCTATTGGTTTTTTATAGATCTTTTTATCTTTTTACTTAACATATCAACACCCTAAAGACTTGGAATGGCTGAAGAATAACCCAACACGTTGGGATTTAAAGTTCTATGCTAAGTCATAGATCTAATTTGTCAAACTATAGTTTTCTTCTATTTTTCGGAAAACTAACAAATTATAACTTTAGATAATTGGCACATTGTTTGGTATTTTTGTGTTAATAGAAGTATAGCTGTTACGTTATAATGCATAACTTTGTTGATAAGAAAGTGTGATAGATGGCAGTTATGTAATCACTGACCATTGTCCCCTGTTGAGATCATATGGTATTTACTGGCCATCTGACACCTTTGATCCCCATGTCTAGTTAGTAATTTAGCAGTATTAAGGCTGAGTAAGTCATGTTATAATATTGTTTCAAACTGTCTAACACAATTTATTTTCATGTATTCAAAACAAATTGTTTGTATTGTTAAATTCTTTGAAATGCGGGAAAGAAAAGTACACTGACAATTAAAAACAGTGTAGACCCTCCAAAAAGCAACCCTCTGATCTGGGTCTTCACTGTTTAGTATTCAAAACCATCGAGCAACTTTAAGTCTTATATAATGAGTCATGCAATCTACAGTTAAACAATGATGGGCCTTTCACTTTAAAAGTTCAGCATTCAAAGGTTTAATCATCACAACGCAACAGAATAAAAAGAAAGTTTTCATAGTTATACAATTTATAAAATATACTTATTTGTTTAACCCTCTCCCTGTTCTTTTTTATTCAAAATTTCAATACTTACTGAATATTCATAAAACATAAGTTAAAATGAAATGTGGATGGTGGTACATTGTAGCCATTCTAGAAACCTGTGCAGAGCAGACCCTGATCTGTTGGGATGATCCTACTTGAGACGTCAGCTCTGGGTCTGCTCTGTTTGCAAATGCGTGAACACGTTTATATGAGGGAATGCGTTAAAACCCTAGCTTAACCCTATATAAACGCATTTGCAAACAGACAAGACTCAGATCAGATTGCTCAAATTTAAGCTGTTTGATCAGGTGGTCTGCTCTGCTTGCTTATCCCATTACCATATACAGTTTTAACGCCTTTTGCAAACAGAGAAGGCCCAGATCTGAAGGCGCCTGTTGGAGCCAAAAGATCAGGACCCAGTCTGTTTGCTTATGAAACTTTTAACAGATCTTACTCTACAAAAGTCTTGTGTAACTACACCATTATCAAAAAATCAGCTAATAAATAATAATTGTGTCATATTTTCTGACATAAATATTCATCAGGGAAAGGTTGACAACCAACCAGTAACCACTTGTCGGTAGGAAACGAATTCAGCTAAGAATGTAGATATTTAATACATTTCGTTGCCGTCTTTCCAACACGCATCGGCCCAAATATGCCTGACCCTGTAAAACACATTCGGGTTTAGGGAGAAAACTTTCAAAACAACGACAAACTAAAAACTATACATGTAACTTAATAAATTACGACAGTTCGTGAAGATGGACTGAAGTCTTTTCAATTCAAGGCCTTTAACCAGACTCTTCGTTTTACTGCCATCGCCGGCATGTAATGTAGCTTGAACGGCATCAAACAGGGACATTCGTTATGTTCTTTTTGTTCAGTTTTGGGTAGTTAACAACATGAATTTTCCCGATCGTATTTTTTTCTGGCTGTTAACACATCCAACAGCTACAGACTGCTTTCCCCCGCTCCGTTTAGACGACATTTAAAATAGTTATGAATCCTTCGGAGATGAGGTAAATCTGCCAAATATGTTCAGTCCAGCAATGGCGGACGGGGAGAGTAGTAAGGGTAGATAATCAGGTAAATACTTTTTTCTGGAATCGTCTATACATACTGCCGCACAGCCTCACGGGTAAAGATAGTGATCGCAAAATCTTTATAATCTCAATCACTATTTCAAAGCACCAAGGGAAATTGTAGCCCAAAACCCATGTTCGTGATGAAATAACCGCTTTAGAGCTCAAACAAACGTAATCGGAACGTTCGGCCAAAGGTGCGAATAATTTGTTTTGGGTTAAAACTACGTATTGTGTCATAAAATCGAAAGGAGTATCGATAATGAGTTTCGACCGATAAAGACGAGTGAACAGGTAATATTTTAAAAGTATTTCAGTTCAATATTGTTTTAAAACTGTTTGCTGTTATAAATGAGATTTATTTTCTATAAAAAGCCACATTTTTATAGATCATGCTAACTCTCATGTACAGTGACTCTCATTTCATTACAAAGTCCATTTCTCAATGCAATACTTATACATTTTGCCAAAAAAGATGCGTAGTGCAGTTATTTGGATCTGTAAGTTGGATGAGAGTCTCTCAAACTAGTGTCAATTTAATACCGCTCAACTGTAATGCACACATGGTCTTCATCAGAGGTGGCAAGTTAGTATACGTCTCATATAATGCAAAGAAACCCTTTGATCTCTCTCTGCATTACATCCAGTATGCATTTGGTTGCGACCTAATGTAACAGCCTCTTCCATCTGCATTTCAGTTGTTGCTGTGCTTCCTCGTTCACTGATATTGTTGCTCATGTTTTATTATTTTCTGTACTATAGTGCACCCTCTTTTGCCACTGCTGTCCAGTTCTAACAACAGAGCTCCAGATAAGAGTGTGTAAACACATTTTTTCTGCCGTGTGTTTAAAATGCTCCATCAAACCCTATGTAGTGTCCACTCATTAGAATCTTTGCTTTACTATGCTTCTACTGAATGGTTACGACATAAGGTTTGATACCGGTTTTAGTACTACTTCAATTTTATCACAGACAAATGTCTTTACCACTTAAAATAACACTTTCTATCTTCCCATATGCCCTCAGATTCACTGTTCCTCATGGTCTACTCGGGTGAGCGTTTTAGAGCCATTGTAACTTTTCTTACTCCTTCTCCCCCCATTGAACAACTTTTTTACTACCTCATAACGTTTTAGAGCCGGCAAACTTTCACCCACATGGATGCTATTTTAATATTTTTGTTATAATGCCACCAATGTTTCTATCATGTAATTTACAGTTTAAATGGTCTTAACAGAGGGTTTTACTGTATATACTCTTTTGTTCATTACAATGTTTGTTATAATGCCACCAATGTTTCTATCATGTAATTTACAGTTAAAACACTCTAATATGACCACTCAGTTGCATTAATTATTGGATGTTTAAGAAAGGTGACTGCTTAAAACAAGCATAGAGAAAACCGGAAGGCTCCTTCAGTAGCTTTCTGTTTTACTTACTCCTTGCTTTAAGCTGCCACGTCTCTTTCTCACAATCACTTAGCCTTTGTTAAGTAGTCTTAACAGAGGGGTTTTACTGTGTATACGCTTTTGTTCATTACAATGTTTGTTATAATGCCACCAATATTTCTATCATGTAATTTACAGTTTAAGTGGTCTTAACATAGGGGTTTTACTGTATATACTTTTTTGTTCATTACACATTAAAACATTTATATCATTCCACATTAGTTTGTTATATCTCCCAATTTCTTTCCACTCAGATTATGACCAGCTTTTTTCTGGCGCAGCCCTTCTTCCCTTTGCTGTAAATTTACAGCAAGTTTTTACTTGTTCTGGTACAGTGTAAGGTCTTGATATATTCATGTTACAGGGTACTGCCTGTGAGGCTACATTGATGGCGTTACTCTCGGCTCGTGTACGCGAATTCCACAAATACAAACAAGATCACCCGGATACGGATGAGGATTCGATAATTTCCAAATTTGTTGCCTATGGTTCCGACCAAGTAAGCAACATCTATATTATTTCATAAGAAAGTGGAGGGCTCCTACAGAAGTTATCTAATCTGGATCTACTGTGTTTGCAAAGTCGTACTAGAAGTCTTAACCCATTACCTCATATGCTATTTTTAGATACAACCTCTCTGAATTAATCTACCGAGTAAGTCGGCGTCTCATCAGGATCCAAACTGTTTGACACTCTGTTTATCATTTTATAAAGACATTGAACAAACGTCCATTCTAAAACTTGAAGCAGACGAAAACTTTTCTAGCAGACGACAATTCTGGCATTGAAAGGGTTAAATGTGAAAGGTATAGAGATTATCATGATACATAGACAATGTTTCTATAGAGAATTTGCTGTCAGCACTCAGTAACTGTCTCTTAAATACAGTAAAACCCCGCTAATGCGATCACCAAAACGGGGCATTATTATGGGTGGCAGAGGCAGGTGGTAGCTTAATGCAGGACGAAAGTTATGCAGAAAGCTCCTATAGGAGCTTTCCGCATAACTTTCGTCCTGCATTAAGCAACCACCTGCTTTAGACGACATCAGTGGCTGTTTATTAAGTGGTCGCATTAGCGGGGTTTCACTGTACGACCACTTCTGTCAATACACAGCAACTGTCTTTCAAATACGTCCATTTCTGTCAACACACAGCAACTGTCTCTCAAATACGTCCACTTCTGTCAACACACAGCAACTGTCTCTCAAATACGTCCACTTCTGTCAACACACAGCAACTGTCTCTCAAATACGTCCACTTCTGTCAACACACAGCAACTGTCTCTCAAATACACCCACTTCTGTCAACACACAGCAACTGTCTCTCAAATACGTCCACTTCTGTCAACACACAGCAACTGTCTCTCAAATACGTCCACTTCTGTCAACACACAGCAACTGTCTCTCAAATACGTCCACTCCTGTCAACACAAGTAACTGTCTCTCAAATACGACCACTTCTGTCAGCGCTCAGTAAATGTCTCTCAAATACGCACACTTCTATCAACACTTAGTAACTGTCTCTAAATTGGGACCGAGGTGAGACTCAACCCCGCTACCTTGCCCCACGCATACAACGCCTTTATCTACTGAACTATTACAGGGAATGAACATAATTACATACCGTCAATAATGTTCGAACGTTGTTTACCTTCGGAAATCTATATTTAGAATAACGAATGTACACGGAATATGCACGGAGTCTCAGTTTAATCTGGTCAAGTAATAATGCAATCGATTGAACCTTCTTTGTTTGGTAAACAAACCACAACTTGCTCTTTTGATATTTATTTTAATACATTGTTCGCTGAATGACGTCAACTTTGTCTAGTACTGAATATCTAGTTCCTCGTACACGTGCAAATCACACGTGCATCGCGGCAGAGAAGTGTCTGAACTACAAGTCGGTAATAGTCCATTATTACTAATATAAAGTCCAATCTATAAATAATAATACATTATAATGTAGTGTCTATTAGTATTGTATTCAATTTATATGCTGTTATTTCGTTATTTTATTTTAACTTTTTCTACAATTTGCTTTTGCACAATATACGATAGGAACAGGGTCCACGCAATTTGAAAAACATCAAATTACATTACGTTCCTCCAAATTTGTAATCTTTTTTGAAAAATAAAATCGTCACGGTATACACTTTCTTAAAACAATTCTTAACACAAAATAATTATAATTGCGTAAAACGTGTTTGAACAAGAGAAGTTACAGATATGTACTTGATTTACTTATTGTTACTATTGTTTGCTGATACGTTAAAGGCACATTCCTCAGTGGAGAAAGCTTGTCGGATAGCTTGTGTTAGGATGAGATTCCTTGAGACAGACAGTGACGCAGTTCTACAAGGCGAGACACTACAGAGAGCCATAGAAGAAGACAGGGTACAAGGACTTATACCGATATTTGTAAGAGCTATTTAAGAACTATATAAAGATATATTGTTCATACCCTGTTTGTGGTTTTATGCCTACAATCCAATGAATCGAATCATACTTTTCCTTATTGCCCGTCGTGGTATATTTGGATATTTCAGCAATATTCAATAACACAATCCTGCCATAGTTTATGACCTGATTAATTGTAAAACTACTATACAGCGCAAGAACCCACGTGATTACTGAAGAACTATATGGGAAAATAGAGAAGAGATATTCTGATGTGAGTATTTTTCAGTTAAGTTTGCGAAATATTTACCTCATTCTCTCCGAGACTATATGTAGACCCAATCTCTTTGAATTAATCTACCGAAAAGAAGCATTAATTATAGAAAAGGAGAATTTTGTAATTGAGTAGTTTTGAAACCATTGTGATAAATAGAGTATTTTCTATGGAGCAAATGCTCTATTTATTACTATGGTTGTAAAGAATGAGTTTAACAGAGGCGGAAAAAATCGTCAGTTGGAGAAAATAGTTTAACCCCTTCGCCGCCAAACAAATTTCGTCTGCAACTTTTATCGTCTGCCTCAGATTTCTAAGTCAAATACATGTATTCAAACACTTTTGATACTGATAAGTCGGCGTCTTGTCTGGATCCAAACCGTTTTCAGAAATCAATGGATTAGTATTCAATACCATAATTACAATATCTAGGCGCGGGTCCAATATTTCAGATGGGGAGGGGACGTAGAGTTTTAGTGGGGCGTAGATTTTTAAAAGTTGGATGACATCCAAATGAGTTGTTGAATCCAGATTGTTTGCAAAATTTATCACCGATTCGCCTATGTCGGGAAAACAGGGAGAAACCCCAAATAATGTGTGACTCTCATTGTGAATTGAACTGAGAAAACGTTCGAGGGTCATTTGAAACGTATTTTCACCATTTGCACGTGTCGCTACAAGTGGTATATCAATAAAAATGGTATTGATTTTTCTGTCCAACTGATCTGAAATGGTACTATATCCATGCGAAAAAGCAGCTTTTATTTGCATTTGAAATAGATGCAGTATATCATACGTGCTGACAAACTCGCTAGATTTAGCTGCAATGTTCACGAAGAACAGATGATGTATTGTAAGATACGAGGTCTACTTGACATCGGCGCATCGGAAATTAAATCTGACTCGGACAATGTGTATGGGGACATTGTGAGCTTCCATACCGTACTATTGCCCGTTGGATATCTCTGGAGACAGAATAATCAGCGCCAAACATGAGTCTCGTCCTGGGTGTCATCTGACTGCTATGTCTGGCAAAGACACAGATTATGTGAAAGCAATAATCGAGAAAAATGCCAGCTGCGCGGAAGATTGGGTTTTAATTTGTCAGCGGTTGTTCTCAATTTAAAAGAAAAGCTAAACCCGTGTAAGGTTTGTGCCCGCTGGATATCGCATTTATTAACGTGTAAGGTTTGCGCCCGCTGGATATCGCATTTATTAACGAGAAAGGTTTGCGCCCGGTGGATATCGCATTTATTAACGTGTAAGGTTTGCGCCCGGTGGATATCGCATTTATTAACGTGTAAGGTTTGCGCCCGCTGGATATCGCATTTATTAACGTGTAAGGTTTGCGCCCGCTGGATATCGCATTTATTAACGTGTAAGGTTTGCGCCCGCTGGATCTCGCATTTATTAACGTGTAAGGTTTGCGCCCGCTGGATATCGCATTTATTAACGAGAAAGGTTTGCGCCCGGTGGATATCGCATTTATTAACGTGTAAGGTTTGCGCCCGGTGGATATCGCATTTATTAACGTGTAAGGTTTGCGCCCGCTGGATATCGCATTTATTAACGTGTAAGGTTTGCGCCCGCTGGATATCGCATTTATTAACCTCTGAGCAAAGGAGGGATATGGTAGAAAAAGCTTCCGCTCCCTTTGTAAATACAGAAACAAGGACCCTGGACGTATAAGAGAAATTGTAACAGGTGATGAGACGGGGTTGTACCTTTTTGAGCCTGACAACAAAGAATATAATAAAATGCGGATGGATCAAAATAATTACAGGAAAAGTATTGCTGTGCGGAGCAGAAGCGTCAGGTGGGCTATGTATGCTCTGTTCTTTGTATCAGATCGAACTGTGGCTCAATTCCCTATCCCTGAACACAGTAGCGTTACTGGTACATTTTACAAAGAAATGTCCTCTATACTGTTCTCGGCCAGTTAAACACCAAAGGTCAGGAGCCCACGACACCAAGCTGACAATGCACCGATCCATCGTTGAGCCATAGTACAGGAATACCTCAATGAGAATCACAGAGGTTTTTACTACACATGCCATATAGCCCCCTGATCCCCCTTTGTGACTTTTGATTGAACCTATACATTAAATCATGCCTAAGAATGTGCCGCTTTGAAACGCGCAGCGCAATTGGGAGCGCTCTATACCAGTGTTAAACGGAAAACCTACAGAGCGCGTGTGTACAGTCAGGCGGAGAGTGCTTGAAGGGTCTTACATAGCCATTGCTTGGAAATTCAGCGAGGTATCGAGAAGCCGTCACTGTTGTCACTACTTTTCAAACGCTCCTCGTATTTAACTATGTACATGAATATTGACTCTTGATAATAGAAAATGTCACGTTCGCCATTATTATGGTCTGTAACAAACACATTTCCTCGCCATTGTATTTTCAGTTAAGTACAACCTTGGGAACAACAGCATCGTGTGCCTTTGACAATATTCTGGATCTCGGGAAAGTTTGTAAGTTTACCAATATCAATAGTAGTCCAAAGTAAAATCACAAATGTTTTCTTGTTTGTACAGTTCGTCTATATTTATAATAGCGAGTAATCAGTTAATTTTAACAAGTATTTGTTTTGTATAAACCTATTATTCCTAGAACATGAACCTGATCATTTTTGTACAAATGTTCGTTGCTGTGTATTTCAAGTATATAATATTTGTAGCAGCCATATATAAGGTACAACATTTTTGCACACTATATACTACCTACATTAATTGTTCGAAGAATGTGCAATCAAAACGTTTGTATATAGTTGTTCAAAATAATATTTTTGTATGGATGCGTATTCTATTATTTATTTTCGTTTGAATAATGTGTATAATTGAATACAAATGTTTTGGGACTTTTTAAATGTCAATTTAGTTTAATTAATTTTCATTGCATGCTTTTTACACAAGTACAATGTAACACATTCATACAAACATATAGAGTAATAGCAAAAGGGCTTGACCACAAATTATTACAATATAAGATACGGCCATTCCCTTTTTAATGTGACATCGCATTTGCATTTGTTCGTGCTTCATAATATAATGCTCCAATATTTGTCCAATACAACTTAAACAATGCCAATGTGCATAGTGCAACAATCCAATCTTTCTGTACAAAGTTTGCACGCTGTATGTTTCATTCTGTGATACTCTTATAACGTGTTATGAAGTATTTCCCCCACATTGGGGCGTCCAATTAGCCCATTGTGAGCAGAAACGGACGTTAATCAACACAAAAAACGCATTTAAATGGAATACATGAAGACTTATTAAGAGCCATTGACTACCTGATAAAATCAAAGATCAAAAACACAATCAGAACAGGCCCCGATTTATAAAACAACTGATTGCCTCTGAGATCATTCGCAAGCATCTGACTGAGTTTGAACACAAGATTCAGACGTTTTATAACCTCGGACTCATGTCAAAATGTATTTTGATTACATAACTTATATAACATCAATATTATTTCGTACAGGAGACTATCATTCTATGAAACAGAAACAGAATATGGCAGAATGGGAGTGTTTGGTGGTACTATAGAAGCTTACAGACAGTACTTGTTTCAGTAGACATGGCTGTTAAGTAGTCAATGTTTTATCTGATGAATAGTGAAAAGTCGTGTAAGAAATAATGAAATTGTGGTATTATTAAATGAAGTTTTGGCCATGACAGAAAATGTCAAATCAGATCTATATAACATAATACCTAAACAGAGCAGTTCGAGATCAGTTGGTGTATACAGGAGACGTCTGATCTGGGTCTATACTCTTTACAAAGGCGTCACCAACAAGTGATATATCGGCAATAGCAGAAGTTTATTTGTTTGTGTTGATTAACGTCCGTTTCTGCTCACTAATCGGACGCCCAGAGAGAGGGGAGAGGATACAGAGAAACCCGAGCGCGATACTCTACTCTTATTATCGATTGAGTTTCTTTTAGATGCCCTGTGTAAAGCACTGATACATCGGATCTCGGTTTATAGTCTCGTCCGAAGGACTTGGTCCGGCGGGGGATCGAACCTGTGACCGCTGGTATTACAGTCAAACGCGTTAGCCACACGGCCACATCCGCCGGTCAATAGCAGAAGCTGTGGCATCAGATGTATATGAGCCTGCAATCAAACAGAATACGCTGATTAACCCTTTACCCCCATGACTATTTTTAGATCCAACGTCTTTGAATAAATCTACCGAAAAGGAGCACTAACTAGAGAAAAGGAAACTTTTAGAATTTTGTAGGTTGAAACCATTGTGATAGAGCATTTGCTCCCATATGAGCAAATGCTCTATTTATCACAATGGTTTCAAGAATTCCATAGAGGCGTAGAAAGGCGTATTTATGGAGGAAAGGGTTAAACGGGTCCTACAAAAGTCGTCTGTTCTGGGTCATCCTTGTTTGCAAAGTTGTTATTAGGAAACCCATCATGCAAAAAGAGTAAATAAAGGAAGTAAAATAAACAATAACAACTTATTAGGGAAAAATAAAAGTGAGAAGATGGGAGATACGCAGTAAGATTGGGGAGGACGCGGCCTGGCTTCCTCTCTTTGACTTAATCAACACGTGTCAAGCAATGGGGTAGGACACGTTGAGTCAGAAAATGTATAAATGTATATAGAAAGAAGGGATCCGACTGGTTGTCAATCCTTTTACAGTTGGCAAGCACGCTGGCCTCTTTGCATGTACGCCGTCAAGAAAGGTTTAGTACTCTATGAAAGCGACCTCTTAAATCCGAAAACGGAAGGAGGACGTTGGATATCGGTACTATTTCGATTTTGTCGTACCCTTTATTACTTTTCTACAGCTACTCTGTTTGCAGCTCAATCATTGAGTACACTAGCGATAGGTGGATACAGTTTATTTCACTTAAATGTTTTTGTTTGACATTCACTTTACCACTGTATTTGCCATCGCGGTTGTTGTAGATTAGTCGGAGAGGGGATACGGTTACTTACACTGGTTGCCTTTTAGGGTGGGATGAAATAACTGTGGGGTTGGGCATCCCAAATCCGATTTAACCCCCCGTGTTTTTTGTCACTGACCGTCCCGATGCGGTACTTCCATCTTCCCCCTATTGTTTGTGTGTTTTGTCTTTGTGCGTCTCTTTATATATTTGCTAGTTATGTACATTTGCTGTGTTTTTCTGTGTTGCTGTTCGGGCGGCTGTTTGTTCTGTATGTGGTGTTTCCTGCATGACTCATATTTATTATTTCAGGTTAAAGCCTTTCAATGGTCAAGTAGATACACGGTGTAACAAGAGAGAGCCATCAGTATGAAATTTAATGGTGTCTTCTCTATAGTGCCAGATTTAGAAAACATTGTTTGTACCACAGTGTTAAAATTGATGAACAAATCCAAATTACTGCTATCAAATATTTTCTGATTCTAGATAATTATGTCTTGCCAAAACTCATTATTCCCGAAAGATGGCACCAGTGGTTCAAATTTGGGACTATGGCTCATGGCTTAATCTAGAATAGTTCAGAATAGCGGGATGCATCATATTATGTTGTACATATATTTTACTTTGTGAACATGTGAACTGGGACACCAAGATTTATATTCTATTGGAATCAATTTGTAGGCGAGAAGGAAGGTATATGGATGCATATAGACGCAGCTTATGCAGGAAGTGCGTTTATTTGTCCGGAATATCGCTACCTACTAAACGGTGTCGAGGTATTTCATATTTTCGTTTCGTAGATAGCTTAAAAATAGTATAATAAGGATAATATATGAATCGGAGATTAGTTCAAAGCATAATGAAACATACTCTTTTTTCCTTTTCCATAATTACAAAATATATTTTACTGAACAGAGAGGTACCCTTTTAGATTTTCTTAGAAATTTGCCAGTGTCAACAGCTTTCAAGTAATAGTCTCTACTTTCAAGTTGACAAAATGTTTAAAAAAAGGCCTAAAACGCATAAACCGTTTGAAGCATATTGCAAGACCATCGATCGAACAAACGCTGAAAAAAAAGACAAAACGTCCATGCGTTTTACGCCATTGTTACCCGCTGATATATGCGGTTTAGTTTGGTAACTGTTGGGAATAGACCGATACTATTTTGTTGACGTTTCTGCGAAGAGCATTACTCGATATAGGCAAAACTGACAATCTTCTTAAGAATAAATGAACATAATCAACACCATATTTTATGATTTTATTGAAGAAAAATCCTTTATTGTAGAAAATATCGCTTTAAATCTGATAAAAGGACGAGTTGCTCTGTGTCTCATGTGGATACAAACTATTTGCTAATGTCCGTTATGTTGCGATTATATTTCCATTAGTTCTTTCCCTCATATAAACTTTCACGCATCTGCAAACAGAGTAGACCCCGATCAGACGACTCCTTAAGGGATGATCTGTTAGCTAATGGAATATGATAAATCTGTTCCTATACATTCTAAAATGGCTACAAGGTTCCACTTCCATTCATTATAAGTCATTGTCCATGAAAGGGTTAAACGTGATGTCAATTAACGGACAACAGTTTAGTAGGATAAAGGTTAACGGAGGAGAATACGATGCTCGGAATTCTAACAATATTATTATTGGATCAAAGTATTGGATATACCATTGACATGGCACCAATGTTATAAAACATTTCGTTTGAGTCTTAGATCATTCTCAAGCACCTGACCAATCAGATACTTGAGAATGACTTCAGATTCTGCCTCGAAAGTTTATAACGTCGGACCCAGTTTGCGTTTTGTTTTGTTGCAGTATGCCGAATCTTTGGTTTTTAACCCCCACAAATGGTTAGGTGTGACATTTGACTGTTCAGCTATGTGGTAAGTACAGAGGAAACGCCTCATTGTTATTGTTTTGATATTGTTTTGAAAAAGAATCCTTTTCATATAGAAATGCGTTGCACTCTGTTGTGTTTAAATACCGAATTATCTCATAACAATGATTACACTGGAACCGTTGTATTTCAGATGTATCATATATATTAAACATGTTGCATAAGTGTTTAGATATATCAGATATATTAAACACATATTGTGTTAATTGCAGAGCGAATATCGATCATTAGGTCTGACGAAACTTGCTTACAAATATAGTAAAGACATTTTCCCTATGACACCAGGCATCTAAACATTTGTTCACGTATCTATTTATTATATAGGTTTAAAGACAGCAGATTTATCACTGAGGCATTCACAGTTGATCCACTGATCCTAAAACATGAAAATCAGGGGACGATGCCTGACTACAGGGTAAGTAAACAGCCTTCACACAATATTTCATCGATTGAATAGATTTAGAGGAATAAGGAATTGAAATTGGGTTGCATTTTTGGGATACCCTGTAGGGATACACATATTGGCGAATTGATAAAAGCCAAACTTATCAAATATACGGTTTATTCTGAAACCCCAGTTTTTGCGCACAGAACTAGACTGATTAACACAATATAAAAATATATGTTTATTTGTTCTATTAAAACCCAGGACCATATTCACACATTTTACCCAGAATATAGACATACTTCGTAGACATTTAATATAGATTGGATCCCATCCCATATCCCCTATGACCGCTGCAATGGGAGTGTACTTGCCTACTCCAAGAAAGAATCGATTATGAATAGCATCAATACATGAAAATGTTTTAGTTCCCCAAATTGCGACCCCATAACATATCACTGATCATACTAAGGAGTCACACAGCTTCGTATAAACATTATATGGGAAACCTCCTTTCAGCTTATTCTAAAAAAATAGCAATCCCGAAGCCTGACCCGCTGACTGGGTCACATATTTCGCTGTTACATTAAAATCCATAAATTCATTAAATGAGTAGACCAATATAAAAATAATTGTCTAACATGCTTAAAGCATCAGTCCTAACTAAAAAGATAACATCCGTTTGTTTAATTCGTTTAATTGAATGCGACCTGAAATGGATAATACTACTTTTCTTATTGTTAATACTCATATAATTATTTGAACTCCAACGTTGTGTTCAATTTTGTTCATTATCTGCCAGTAAAACTAAAAGGTCTGCTAACTGCTTACATTAAACTACATCAATAAAATGGTTTGGCGAAACACAACAGACCTGTCTCAATCCAACTGACACATCAAACTAGTCACTATCCATGTTATTAATTCTAACACATGATCTTACATTGCTATACAAGGACAAGAGCGTCATACATTTTACAATTTAACCCCATATTACCCAACTTTTGCCATAAGATATCTCGATTTATTGAGTCGTACGCTTTTCGAAAATCAATAAATGCTGCGAAGGTAGATTTTTTTTCTGTTTTGCTCGAGTTTCTATAATTGATGTGAGTGTAGATAAATGGTCAATGGTATTCCGTTTGCTTCTAAATCCGTTCTGTTCATAATAAAGTTTTTCGTTTGACTCAATCCAGCGAGACATTCTGTTATTCAAAATGTGACAATGTAACTTATACATGGCCGGGGCCAGTGTTATACCTCTATAATTTAAAGGGTCACGCGTGTCAGTGGTGCCCGCTTTAGGTATTGGTGTAATAACACCATTTCCCCAATCAGATGGAATTTTACCTGTATTAAAACGTATTAAACTATGTGTAAAAAAGAGACAACCGTTTCGTTTTTTAACAATACCGCATGCATTTGGTCAAAACTACAATGTCATGAACTTCATCTTTGCATTTATACATCTCTTGTTTGGCATAAGCTCATAACATACTCTTTTGGCGCCAATTATAAAGGTGTCGTCTGCAATAATGGTTCCGTATTAAATATAATTCTAAACTAAATAATACAGGTATGTTAGCAAAAATTTGTTTTTAAAAACCTGTATGCTTGGACTAAAATAATACAGAAAACAGTGAAGTCCCAGGTCAGATGCCGCCTTGAAAAGGCGGCGGCATCTGACCCGGGACTGCATCTGCTATTTGTTACAGCAGTTTTGCACGACGCTCACTTTGTTTGACAAATGTCACTGCTTTTTAAAACCTGGATTGTATTTCAGTTCTTTTACCAAAAAAACCTTAATTTTATTCATTCAAGAACTGGCATATACCTCTTAGTAGACGATTTCGCTCCTTAAAGCTGTGGTTTGTACTGCGCATGTATGGACAGAAGGGTCTTCAGGAATGCATCAGAAAGGTAAGTAATCTTTCAAGGTAATACTGTATGAACGGCCATCATTGCGTTTTAACCCTTTCACCGCCGGTGTCGCATAAATGCACCACGACAAATAGTGCAGTCCCAGATCAAACGCCGCCTTTTCAAGGCGGAGTCTGATCAGGGACTTCACTTTTTGTCTCAATCTCTTTTTCTATATATGTGCTTTATTCCTTTGAAATTTGCATTTATTTATCTCATTTCCTTATTGTACCGATCGATTTAACAAAAATTTGACTGCAGACGACAATAAGAAATTTGGCGCCGAAAGAGGTAATCATTGCGATGCTGTTATAGCGACTCTATTATCACGTTTACAAACAGCGAGTGCATGTATAGGGGCACCGTCTAATCAGAATAGAGTGTAACATTCATGGTAGTAAACGAGTTTCAGGAAAACAAATTGTAATGAACACAAATGTAAGTTTCTTTTATCACATAATTCTTAAAAGTGTCATAGAAAGTGAAACAGACTATATTTGCCGGCTGTTTCGGCCATTGTTTATAGCCTAGTACACACATATTCAAACTGCGCATTTGCATAAAAAAGCACAAATGCATTTCTGATATTTACGGCACTCTGTTTCGGCATTCCCAGCAAATTATGTGATAAACCACAATTTGATCCTGTAGTTACTTTGTTAGGGAAAAAAGGAAGAAATGTATTTTTGTGAAAATAGAAATGAAAATTTGAGCTGACGGCAAGATGTTGACATGGAAAACGTTATTTTTTATTGGCAACCTTTGCAAAGAAGTCAAATGCTGAGTTTCATCGGGATAGTCCATTTAATAAAAATTGTATTGGTATCGTAACAATCATATAACTGTTTCAAAATGAAATTGCCCATGACTGTTTAGCGATAGAGACTGTTCAGTGTGAAAGGCTTTCATCCTTTACTACTTTACTTTTATATCATAAGCAAACAGAGCAGACCCTGACTTCTATAGGAGCCATCTGATATTGGTCTACTCTGTTTACAAAGACGTAGAAATGTGTATCTATTGAGTAAATATTGTATGTGTTAAAGGATATTGCTTCACTGATCAAGGTCTACACTGCTTGAAAACGTCAGTAAACTAGTTTCTAGCATTCAAAGGGTTAAGAGCCCCCCCCCCCCCAGTGCAAAAGTTAAGTTACTAGATTACATAATATGGCTATAGACCTGAGCTTGCATGTCGCCTTTTCTCTAATTTTTACAGGATATTCGTCTAGCCAAAGAATTTGAATCCCTCGTCAAAGACGACCAAAGATTTGAAATAATTGGCAAAGTTACCATGGGATTAGTGTGTTTCCGAGTCAAGGTAAATCAAGAAGTAATGACACGTCCTCCTCAGGATCCGTTTTATCTTTATCTTTTACAGATTTAGCATATATTTTCCTTGGATGGGATGTTGTATACATTCTGAAGGGTGGTGGTCTCCCGAAAGCAAAAATTGCAACACAAAAAGAGAAAATTGCAGACTCAGTTTTATCGAATCTGTTCATGAGCAGTAATTGAAAGTGCAACACTGCTCACATCCCCTAGCACCGGCTTAAGCGGTATACAATTTTCAGAACAAGAAGTACTGAAATTCATGATCTCGAAGGATCAGAAGGTATAACAACACTGAGAGTGAAGTACGGGGCGATGTTTTACGGCCGCCACACAAGCACTTAACACCTGCTGTTGTGAAGATTATAAATTCTGAGGGGCGGTGATCTCCCGAAAGCAAAGATTGCAACACAAAAAGAGAAAATTGCAGACTCGGTTTTATTGAGTCTGTTCATATAATTTGTGCAGAGCTCCAGATAAGATGCTTAAATTAAATAATGTTCAGGAATAACTTCTTTATTTCTCCACCAAACTCTATATTGTGACCACTCTTTAGAAACGTCTCGAAGAGGCGATTCCAAAGAGTGGTCACAGTATAGGGTTTGGTTGAGAAACGATATTAGTATTTTGGTACGCACCTTTAAACGTAGATCTGATCGTGGTCTTACCAGGATAAAAGTACAAAAATGAGTCATGCAGGAAACACCACATACAGAACAAACAGTCGCCCGAACAGCAACACAAGGAAACAGCAAATGTACATAACTATAAAAACAACAAGAGACGCACAAAGACAAAACAAACACACAATAGGGGGAAGATGGAAGCACCGCCCTGGAACGGTCAGTGACAAAAGTCATGATGGCACTGTAAGGAAGAACAATTAATATTAAATGTGTTTTTGAAAGTTTGCAGTCGGAAACTCGTGTTGAAAGGGTTAAGTGAGCATATATGCATGATAAACATCTGACAACAATCAGTGTTACATAAATGCAGTCTTCTAATGCAGTCTTCTATTTAAAGTTAATATCAAGAGGGTCATTATGGTCCTATATCGCTCACCTGGGTACCATCAGTCAGGATCAAAATAGTGGCAGATAAAAGTGTTTTCTTTAGATTTATGGTTTAAGTTTTATTCTGCCAATTTTTCGTAAAAATTGATCAACACCAAAATTTCAATTTTGTACATACTGTATATTCATATTATCAAAATAGTACATACAGTCCATTTTCCACCGTTTTTTTTTTTTAAACTTTTGCATTTTTATACACTAAGATAAATATTAATAGTATCTGAATACTGCTAAATCCTAAGAAAGCCCCCCTCCCCGGAACCGAATTCGAATTCGTCGATTACACGGAAATCAATGGACACCAGCGGACAGTATCCGACAGTGGATCAACACTATGAATATTGATTAGGCTTTCAGAACGGTGATGGCGTTGGTCAGTTCAAAGTGTAAAGACGCGAAAAGAGAATAGCTACTGTGCAATACCTTACCTACATTTAGATCTAATACGTCCGGTACATAATTGATTGTACGACAGATTCCGATGTGTGACGGACATATTTCCGTTGATTCAAATACGCCGGTACACATAATGGATTGTACGACAGATTCTGGTGTTTGACGGACACGTTTCCGTTAGTTCTAATACGCCGGTACACATAATTAGTTGTACGACAGATTCCGGTGTGTGACGGACACGTTTCCGTTGGTTCTAATAGTCCGGTACATATAATGGATTGTACGACAGATTCCGGTTTGTGACGGACGCGTTCCCGTTGGTTATAACACGTCCGGTACACATAATGGATTGTCGACAGATTTCGGTGTGTGACGGACCCGTTTCCGTTGGTTCTTCTTCTTCAATAACTTCAACCTTTCAATGCTGAACTTTATGGTCATGCGTGGCGTGTTAATTGTGATAAACTGACAGGAATTCCGAGCTACTTATTTCGCCTGGAATAATCTGACAGGTACAATCCTAAAAAGATAAAACATAAGTGTGCCAAGTTTCTATGGCCACAAGCTGTACATACATGTATGTATGCTTAAAGGAGGGTGGGTAAGTATGTTAAAAAGGTTTAAAAAAGTGATAGCTGTTTAAGGATTTCCAATGCATGCAACCAGTGCTGCTCTGAATGGTGTCAGCATATTGGGGAAATTAGTACTTGTAGCGATCCACTGAGGCAGTGGGTATTTGGAAAGCCATGTGATGAATGTGTATTGACTGTCTGTAGTTTGGTGCAAGGTATTGCTTTATATCAATATCAACATGCTTATATGCCATCTTACGGAATAGTTGCAGTCTGCTGCACTGTTGCCTTGTTTGGAGAGAAGACCGGTTTAAATATCTTGCGATAGTGCTAGGAGTCTTACAGTAATTATTTGGAACGAATCTTCCTGTCTGTTACTGTACATTTTCTAATGTATCAATATCTTTCTGAATAATTGGGTCCCGGACACTTGAGCAATCCTCCAAAGTTGGCCGAACAATAGAGTTATATGCAGCGGCTTTAGTAGTGCTTTTTGATGAATAGATGTTGCATTTGATGATATTAGCAGATATTGTATCTACAAGAGAAGATCAAGAAAAGCTGGGACTTATTTCTACACAAAGATAGGTTGTTTGATTTGCTACAGTGAGTGACTGTCCATGCGAATTATAAATTGTTTCAATTGGTTTTGTGGCTAACGTTACATGCAATTACACTTTCCATTGTTGAAGGACGTCTTCAACCTTTGTGGTGTTACGGTGGTCTAGTGGTAACGCGCTTGACTACCAATCCGGAGTTCAAATCTCTGTCTCTCCTGGGAAATTCCAGAGATGCGTTTTCAGTGTCTCCAGCCCGCACAAGGTTGCCTCCTCTCAATACAGGTGTTAAAATTGGTACCTGTGAGGGTCACTAGCCGGTACTGCGGCTGCATGATTGCGCCATATGTTAGCAGCGCTCAATGTTGTAGGCGAATGGCCCAATGACAAGGGGAGTAAATGTATAGTCGGCTGAGCGGTCCTCCGGACTGAAAGTAGACTATAACTAGGTACTTTACTTTTCCTCTATCTTCCAATTCTGCTCTCACAAATTAAAATGATCTAAGTCCCGCTGATTTTTGTCAGTGTCTGATGTTGACCTGATAGGTCTGTACAGGACACGAGTCATCAGTAAAGAGTCTATAGTGGCTGGTAAGTCGTTTGTGTAGGGCAGAAATAGGAGATGCTCAACAACAGACCCTTGTGGACTCCAGATAGCCTCGGAGGATGTTGCCCCATCCACAACAACTCCCTGTGTCATACGTCCAAGAAATGCCAAAGTTCCACCCCTGATGCCACAGTGGGAGAGTTTCCTGCCATGGTGGAATACATCAAAAGCCTTGCTGAAATCTATTATTGCTATATCAATATGCAGTGACGATGTTAAATAATGAATAAATATATTCTGAAAATGTGTGATCCTTTGAAAGCAAAAGTAGAAATGCAAAAAGGGAATATTGCAGATTCGGTTTTATTGAGTATGTTCATGAGTACTAATTAAACGTGCAACACTACTAACGCCCCCTAACACCGGCTTTAGCAGTATTCAATTTCCAAAACTAATAACATCAAAACTAATGATCCCGAAGGACCAGAACATATAACAACATTGAGAATGAAGTGAAGCCCACAAGTTGGGTTTCCGAAGGTATACAAACTTCTCTTTTTTCAATATATATTACCTTTCCGTGTGCTTTAGAGGCTCATAAATTGCTACTAACATTCTACCTCATTTAAATTTCAAAAAGCAAAGAAAGTTTGGAATAAACCTAGAACAGGGAAAGGGTTAAATACATTGACTGTTGAAAATAGTTTTAGTTCTTGTGGTCTACTTATGCAGTGTACTGGACTTATTTATATATCTTTGATAAAGGATCTGCTAATTTTATTAATGTTATTCCTGCAGATTATAATTAAGTCACTTAAACATTTAAGACGAAGTGTTTTGTGTTTTTACTTGTTCGAGGGGGTACAGGGTATACTGGAATCACTCTGTTCGGCGGTCGGTTGGCCCGTCCGCATTTGAACACGAGGTTGTTTTTGTCATATGGGTAGTTGGTGTCGCGATATCCTCACTCAATTTGGGACTTATTGAATAGATACCGGCCATACATACTAAACACGAATTCATGTAGTACATGTGCAATTTTCCTGTGTTTAGTAGCCGCCATTACAGAATTATCTCCACTTGAACTTGATTATTTTTGTCATGTGGTGCTGTTACATGGGTAGTTGGTGTCACAAACTTGGATTTGCAGTCAAGGCTTCCGTGCGGGGTTATTCATCACATTTAGTTATAGTGATAGTTTAAGTCTATTTTAGCTGTCATGATTTACTTATACAAAATATCGAAAACGCTTTTATATATTGTAATAGTAAACCCAGTCTGCATTTAAGATTAAATAATTGCTTAAACATAATATATACAGCAAATAATTGTTAAATGCAGGGCAAATGTAATACAAAAGGAACTTTCTGCATTACTTTTGACCTGCATTTGTCTACCACCTGCCTAACTGACCCATAATAAAATCTCTTTTTGATAGTCACTTAAGACAGGTTCTACTGTATATTGGCACTTTTTGCCAGGTGTTTATCATATACGTCTGATAGTATATATTTCTCATTAAGCAACAAAATTGTGTCTTTGTTTTCAGATTTCAAACGACTTCAATGAAAAACTGTTGGAAGCGATCAATGATGATGGACGAATCCATATAGTGCCAGCCACAATAAGAGACATGTACTTCTTACGCCTGGCTATTTGTGCATCTAGAACGGAGTCTTCAGACATGAAACTAGCATGGACTGCTGTCCAAGAGCTAACAGACAAATTACAGCAAGGGGAACAACTCTGAACAGAAGTGAAAGCATTGACAAGTCGAGGGCTTAAATAGCAAAAATTCCATTCTATACAGATATACATCCTATTGGACAGACCTATAACCAGATAGCGTCAATAGGAAATCATTGTTCCTGACTCATTCCTTATTGGACTATTTATAGACGACCCAACTTCTTTGAATTAATATACCGAAAATGAATATTAACTATAGAAAAATAAAATTGTGTTGTTTTGAAACTATCGAGCTAAAATGCTCTATTTATCAAAATAGTTTCAACAAAAGAGTTTGTTTTACAGAGGTGCAAAAAGGCGTAAGTAGGAGAGAATTGGTTAAGAGACACAAGTACCATCTTACAGAAAGATGGACAGGGTTAATATTTAATGCTTGAATCCCTAGTATTATATTAGATTATATGTTTTATTCTTCAACAATCAGTACAATAGCAACAAGTTCAGAGACCTCTGTCTCGTTCACCAACAACATTACAGCAGATCTTTGGCTAATTTGTTTTATTTTATAAATCTTAATTCTACTTTAGACTAACGCAATTACTCTAAATATTCGGATAGACAAACATGGACAAATAGTTTAGATCTAGACCAAACTGCTATTGAATGAGCACTTTGATCAAGGTATACACTATTTACTACATGAACTTTATAGTAGTAATAATGAATTAAACTGACTTATAGTTCAGACACTTCCATGTCACGATGCACATGCGATATGCACTAGCACGCGAAACTAGATATGAACTGCCTAGCTGTAGATGAATCGGTTTTAGATACGGGATTTAAGCTATTTCCTTCTTTTGTAGTTTCCGTTTTTAGCACGCCTGAGTATACTCAGTTGAGAGTTTGTTATCATTGACCGATGTCCGTCCGCCCGGAGATCGTTTTAAACATTTTCAATATAGACACACATGGAAATTTAGCCCTGTCCCAGGTGGCCAAGTGCTCTTGCATATTAATTTTATTTTAGTAATTATGAAAGTTGGCCACCAGAGGACTAGTTCTACCAAATGCTTTTCAGATTCGAACATCGATCTTGGAGAAGGAGATATTTTCCTCTATACTCATAAAAGGCAATTTAGCCCCAACCCTGGTGACCTGTTTTTTCCAGGTATCGGCATGGTTTTTAGTAATGTTGATTAAAGGTTGCCAAGCGACTACTCCTACCAATTCCATTCAAACTGGAACACCAGTTTTGGAGAGGAAGGTTGTTAAAGGTTTTCTATATAGTTAAATAAGAAAATCTAGTCCAGTCCCCTCACGGTCATATGTTTTGAGATATCAACATGCGTTAAGCAATTTAAGCAGAAGGTCACTAGAAGACTATTCCTTTCAAATAGTTAGTTCTGGCCACTGGTTTTAGAACAAAATATACTTAAACAATTATTATGGTTTCCATGACAACCAAGGTTCAACAAATTAATTTAGCAGTTTTGTCAGACCATCATACTAATGTAATTTATGCACAGTTTGGTTACATGCTGCCTTATGAATTTGGAGGAGATGCCGTTCAAAGCACGTACTACATTCAGAAACTACGAAAGAACTGTAGCCGGGTAGAAACAGTTGATAGGCTTAGATTGTGTGGCTTGATAGCGCAGTCGGTAGAGTGTTGTCATGGTAAGCCAAGGCAAAAGGCCATTGGTTCGAGGCCCTGGGTTCGAGTCCCAGTCGAGTCAAAACTTTTTCACCATGTTAAAGAAGTAAATATGTTAAATCCCGGCTTTAAAACAGACTTTTATTGAGTCTGTTCATGAGCAGTAATTGAAAGTGCAACACTGCTCACGCCCCCTAGCACCGGCTTAAGCGGTATTCAATTTTCAGAACAAGAAGTACTGAAATTCATGATCTCGAAGGATCAGAAGGTATAACAACACTGAGAATGAAGTACGGGGCGACGTTTTACGGCCGCCACACAAGCACTTAACACCTGCTGTTGTGAAGATTATAAATTCTGAAGGGTGGTGATCCCCCGAAAGCAAAAATTGCAACACAAAAAGAGAAAATTGCAGACTCGGTTTTATTGAGTCTGTTCATGAAGTCTTCGACATCACGATAGGTCTGAAACAAAGTAAACTGTCATCATCCATTTTATTTCACTTTTTCTTTAATGACAATTTTGATTACCACGATTTTCAATCATTAACGGACAAAGATGTTGAATTATTATCAAAATACCCATTTCCATTTGCTGACGACATTGATTTGTTCACCACAAATCCTATTAGATTGCAGTCACAAATTGAAAGCATTTACCAAGACTATTAAATTGGGCCTAACAATAAATGTAACAAAATCAAAGGTTTTTATATTAAAAAAAACTTAGAAGTATTCATACATGTATTTACAAACATGAAGAACAAGCAGAAATAGTAAACAGGTTTACATTCTTAGGCATTTAATCACGTTGGAACTTTCAATAATGCGGTAAAGTATCTGCAAGAGCAGGCCCTAATGCTTAATTAAATCTTTTATATCGTTTGGCAAAATACATTTTGACGTCAAGATCAAACTTCTGTTGTTCTTATTTTACTATGGGGGTTGAAGCTTTTTGTTTGTTTGTTTGTTGTTTTTGTTGTTTTGTTTGTTTGTTTTTAGGGGGGGGGGGCTATAATTAAAACGAAGTCGATAAGTTACACCTAAAACTGTTAGTACTTACTGGTGTTCAAAAGCAATCACAAAACTCCTATATTGAATTAGGAAGGTTCCTTCCCATTGACGCTTAAAAAACAACTTAAGTTCTGTCGTAAGTTAAGAGGTAATGTTGGTTCACCGACATACGAAGGTTTTATCGATCAGTGCAATAATGTAAATAGTTCTTGCTGGGTCAATATAATTAAGTCTACTATTCATATCGATAATCTCGGACCTACTAATGTACGGTTAAATGTTGATGCTGGTATTAATTACGTACCATTAATTAATAAAGAGACGACCAAGAAACCAGTTTAATTAAAGCTGGAATTGGTCAGCCAACTTAATGACCACATCAAGTACCATTTGTCAATTTAAAAATAGTTTCTGGTTTGAGGAAGATTCGAAAAACAATTCGTTTTTGACTAAACGCTCATATGCTGGGGATTGAATGTGGCCGATTATTGGAATAGTAAGAGAAAATAGATTCTGTAAACTTTGTAATCATAATCTTTTTGAAAGCGAGTATCATTTCTTACTGTGTTGCCATGAATACACAGAAATTCGAAGAAAACATATTAGACACAACTGTTGACAAATTTCATGTTTTTGTCGCCGAAAAACAGGAATCATTTAACGAATGTGAGTAAATATATTAAGGAGTGTATGCATTTGCGTAAAAGTACCATGTATACTCTTGCTGCTTTGTAAATTTGTTAATCATACATGTATTTGTATATACCATATTTCGCATGCATTATTGTTTATGGTCAAAGGCAATATGAAATTGCCCATATGCCAATAAAACTGACAATTAAACTGAATATAACTTATGTTCCTGTGAAGTTTGGTCAGATCCATTGAGGAGGAGATTTTCTTTAAAGAAATTGTTTAAAACATAGTTTTAGGTCATGTGACCTACTTATACAGTGTACAGGATTTATTAATACAACTGTGATAAAGGATGGGCTAAGATTATTCCTGCAGAAAATATTGTTAAAATCACTTTACCATATGAAGAGATGTAATTTAAAAACAATAAAACTTATTTTAGCTGCTTTGACCTACTTATGCAGAAGATGAAACCACATTTATAAACTTAATTAAAAGATAATATAGACTCACTTTAGTCATAACATAATCCATTCTGCAGTTAAGGAGCTGACGTATAAATGATTGTTGTTTTTTAATTATAACATGTATATTTAGCTCCAGTGACCTACTTAAACCGCGTACTGCAACGGTTTTGAAAAGTACATTTGTGTAATTGTTGAAAATTCCATTCAGTGGCTTAACCCTTTCACTGTTGAATATGCTTGTAAGAACTAATGACATCATGAATATTAATTAAGCTGAATTCTTATATAGAGAATAATAGGTTAGTGCCTCAACGTTTTCTCCCCTCGTCGGATAAAGGCGTCCCATCTACGGCACTAACCTATTTTTCGATTTATCCAGTCAATTTAGTTAAATATCTTTTTTCATACTCACAAAACATAACACTCTTGAAAATGTGGTTTTTCGATCAACGGATCCCTCCCATTTCATTTCCATTTAGACGTAAATAGATCTAATGAGCTACCGCAGAGGAAAATAGTTACAAGAGGGGAAAACGTGGTTGAATTTGAAAAATAAGATGATTTGAATCGAGGGTCGATAAGTTATTTCAAATAGACATGGTTATATTATCTGGTCAATTTCGAGTTCCGTAGTCTCGGTTTGTATTTTTAGATAGACCTTACGTCACTCATAAATCGATGGAACTGAACAGGCTATATTTAGGTCTATGACTATCACTGTAAGAGTTTATCAATTAAATTATCATGAGCGTGAAAAGAAAACATTTACTATTTATCTGTCAATCTTTGCTTCCAGGCTTGATTTTATCAAAAACGCATTTCGCCAGCGGTGGATTAAATTAATAAAACTGATAAATCAACGTCACTTTGTATGTGGCTTCAGTGGCGTAATCGGTAAGGACGACGTCTCTAGAGTCATGAGAAATGTTTTTTGTAGGATCAGGCGCGGGTTCGAATCCAGCTACAGTCAATTATTTTTATTTTTTCTCATTTGAATAAATCTTTTGGTGCATTTTCTGTTAGATCCATTTCGTCAACATGATTTTTATGCATATTTACAGAAAATTAAAATAGTTCCATGGTTATAGAATCATTACGCCTATCTACTAACCTAATAAACCTTCTACTACCGGAAGTAACCTAATAAACCTAAGTTTATCTGCACCCTCTTTATTATGTCACTAGAGAAGCCTGATGACTGGATAAAATGGGATATGTACACAAGTGTTTGGTATTGGTAGAAACTGTAGAATCAGGTAAATCAAAGAAAATCTCCAAACTGTTTCTGAGATATGACTCTGGACATACAAAACGTTCAGGCTTTGGAAATCAAAGAGTTAAATGTGAGTTATACTTGATGGGCTGCATCTCCTTAACATACTAAACATAACACAAAGCTTCATTGAAAAACTGCAAACCATTCCTGAGATATGACTCTTAGTTTACTTTTTCACACTATCAAAAACGGGCATCCACGCTGGGGTTGGGGCAACAAACCCAAATTGGTAATCTGCTTGAATGTAAAAATATAGAGAAACGTTAATAAACCATACACACGAGGTAAAGCGTTAAATGAAATTAATGGAATACCAAATAGTGTTGGCTCTGATCAATCTGCTCCTTCATTATTAGTTTGATTTAGGTTTGCACAATATTTCTAATACATGTATTCTGAAAATGGGTGATCTCGACCAGTTTGGGTTACTGAAGTAGCAATACTTTACATACATTTTCATTTAGATAGGTTCAGGACTAGTCATTGGAAAACAATATTTAATACTTACTACCAAATGACATTTTTTCTAAACCTAGTTGGTTTATAGTTATATCAATTTGTTTGATTATTTTTTCAAAATATCAATAATCCTACCGCCATTTAATTTCCATATAAATGTGTCGGTTTCGTTTTTTTAAAACAGCAATTACAGTCATCTTTCGAAGTAAAGTTATTGCAATTGGCCAATATGTAAATCATTTAGGGAACCGTGTCACGGAATTCTGATAAAAACCCTCTGTTAATCCATTAGCAAACAGATCAGACCCTGATCAGAGGGCTCCTATACGAGCCGTCTGATCAGGGTCTACTCTGTTTGCAGATGCGTTAAAATGCGTTTATATGTGGGAAAGGGTTAAAGAAGAGTTATGGAATGTTTTAGTGTTAATTATATCTACATATATATATATATATCATAATTATGATAAGCAAACAGAGCAGACCTTGGGTCTCCTCTGTTTGCGAAGGCCTAGAAAGGTGCATTTATTGAGTACAGGATTAATCAATACTTTAATATACATAATATTAATAACTATAACGAACAATAAAAATAAAAATAACAGCATTAGGTTACTTGTTTTATTCTTCAACAATCAGTACAACAGCAACAAGTTCAGAGACCTCTGTCTCCTTCACCAACAACATAATAGCAGATCTTTGACCAATTTATTGCCTTCTCTAAATCTTCATTCTACTTTGGACGATCGCAATTAAACTAAATAATCGGACAAACTTAGACAAATTGTTTAGATCTAGATCAAACTTCTTGAAGGAGAAGTTTTTATCAAGGTATACACTATTTGCTACTTAAAGTTAACAAATGATGCTGAAATGAGCTTAATTCAGCTGAAGAAACCAGTATTGAATAAAGAATAGCTGTCCTAACCGTTCAGTGTAAATATGGAACTGAAATTGTAGAGTAACAATGGAAACAACAGGTAGATAATATGTAGTCAAAAGACTGTATGGCCATCAGCAACTCCATCAAACCTTTCAGATCTAATACAGTATGGCAAGTTAGTTGCCTGTTTATCCTCTTAATCCTTTACTTCAGGAATACGCATGTAAGAAAAAAATCATGAATATTAATTAGATTATCCCTCATAAAGGCATATGAAAACAGGATAGTTTGGCACGGCAGAAACTGAAGAATCAGATCTTTATTACACCATAAGCAAACAGAGCAGACCCTGATCAGACGGATCCTACAGGAGCCATCTAATCTTGGTCTACTCTGTTTGCAATTGTGTGAAAAAGCATTTCACTGCAAAAGGCGAATCTGTGATTACCTATGCACACAGTTTGGATCCAAATGAGATGCAGAGTAGCTCAACGTCTCATGAGAACCAAAACTCTTTGATTCCATGTTTGTCATGTTTTAACCCTTTCCTCCATAAATACGCCTTTCTACGCCTCTGTATGTCACTTTATGAAACCATTGTGATTAATAGAGCATTTGCTCCTATAGGAGCAAATGCTCTATTTATCACAATGGTTTCAAACTACAAAATTCTAAAATTTTACTTTTCTCTAGTAAATGCTCCCTTTGGGTAGATTCTTTCAAAGAGGTTGGGTCTAAAAATAGCCTATGGAGGAAAGAGTTAATCGAAAAGGAAATACAGTCAAATAGGAAACTTGAAACACACAGAACCATTTGCAGACAATATCTGACAGCAAGAGCTGACATAAATTCAGGTATTATTAGAAGGGTTTATTTAGGGTGATCCTCTATCCCCTATCTATGTGCACAAGGGCAGTTCTGTCAACAGCATTCAGAGAGTCCTCAAACTCAAAATGTTTCCCTGTATGTATACACGTGCAGATCTATCATGAGGGTTTGGGGAGCCTGTAGACCCCACCAGAGTACACCAAGCACTGATCTTTGACCTTTCTATTAAGGAAGTGTTTGAGCTCCTGTAGGTTACACTCGCCTGACATCCCCTGCATGGCAAACATTCTCAGCATACTGTGAATCCGTTCCAGCGGTAAAGACTCTAGGTTTGACAACATGCCTACTATATATGACCAAAACACCTGAAAAACAAGCACAGCCTCCTCTCAACATACATAGATAGATAGATAGATTTATTTAGTATCTAAATTTGCAAAAACATTTTCCAATTGAAATAACCTTTTGCATGCATAGATTTTTTTAACCCTTTACTCCATAAAAACGCCTTTCTATGCCTGTGCAAACAGAGTAGACCTAGATCAAACGATTCCTGTAAGAGCAGTCTGATCGGGGTCTGCTCTGTATGAAATAATATAGATAAGATTCTATAATTCCTGTGTCCATGTGCTATCAAAAATATATTTAATCTAATAAAAATTCATAATGTCATTACTTCTTTCATAAATATTCATAGAGTATAGGGTTGGTTAATATCTCTTTCAGAGTTCAAAGCAGTGTTTCTTCAATTTCTTTTCAAATCAACAATCAGAGTGTGAAAAGCTTGAATCATGATGAGACACCAAGTTAGTTTAGTATAGTAAAACCTCTCTAAACCAGACATTCAATTTAGTGCAAATATCAGTCTTGGAGACAGGTGGCAGCTTAATACAGGGTGAAGCTTCTCTATGAGCTTGTTGCATGACTTTCACCTTGTATTAAGCAGCCACCTGCCTAAAAGTATCTAAATTCTTCTCTACTAGAATTCTGGTTTACAGGGGTTTTACTGTATTAGGCATCTTGGTGTCTGCTAACTGATAAAAGTGTAGGTATGGGGATTTTTTAGGAAACCTAGATAGAATACTTTTTTCCCCCCAAACCCTATCATGCTGGTATTCAGAATCGCCTTCCCAATACAATTCTAAGTAACATCAAGATACAAAGTTTGGCTGTGAAATAAGATATTTGATGATCAGCATATCTTTATTTAGAGCTAGAGCAAAGTCTAAACAAAATTTTCAGAGGACATAATGGCTGTATTATTATCTGCTTCATTGGTATTTCAATTATTTTTTTTAAACTTATTATTTTTGAAAAAAAATAATATCAAAGTTTCAAAAGTTTACACCGGCATTACAAAAAGTTTACACCGGCATTACAAAAAGTTTACACCGGCATTACAAAAAGTTTACACCGGCATTACAAAAAGTTTACACCGGCATTACAAAAAGTTTACACCGGCATTACAATTACTATGTACAGTAAAACCTCTCTAAACTAAGATTCTAGTAGAGAAGAATTTAGATACTTTTAGGCAGGTGGCTGCTTAATGTAGGTTGAAAGACTTATGTATACTAAATTTAATGGCTGGTTAAGAGGGGTTTTACTGTATAATTTCAACTTAAGAGAGGTAATTAACAACCAATGAAATATGTACATAAAATTATATAAATGAATGTCAGAGCATAATTCAAAATAGACATGTTCTAACCTGTAACTCCTCCTCTCTTTGGGCATGGGCTGATGCCATGGCAGACTCCGCCTCCTCATCTTCACCAATCACAATATCATGACTGCGCCCTTTATGTTCCTCAACCAATACAAATGTATCTGTTTGCTCTTCCCTAAGGAGTCCCTGGCTCTGCCAGTAGGCGATTTTCCTCCTCAGAGCAGTGGCTGGTACCTGCAGTGTACTGCTCAACTCATCCACTGTCCATTTCTCTGTAAGTCGGTAAAACAATGTAGGAGCACAATTCATGTCTTTAGATGTATTTTTATGTCCTTATATTTTAGACTTCTCTCTGTAGTTCGACAAACTTTCAATCAATGGGTCAATGTACCCCCTACTTTACAATTTAACCCTCTAACCCTTATAATGCTGAATTTTCAAATAGACTATTCCAAAATTTAAGCTAATGGTGAATATTTAGAGATTTTTCTAAAGAAAAGTGTAACAAAACAAACAGTGCAAGTCCTCTCATCTGGGTCTTAACTGTTTGCAAAGGACATAAGTGACTCGTGTTCAGCATTACAAGGGTTAACTGCAGGAAAAAAGCCAGTACAATTGTCTTTCAAAATCAGTATCATTTGCAACTGCTTGGATAAGGCAGACATTTACTCCAAAGAAAGTAACATATATCACTGTTTAACAAAAGAGAGCATTCAGTATGAAATGAAAATAATTTACAGGAGGATTTTTGAACACTACAGACCCTGATCATAGGGCTGTTCTAAGAGTGCTCTGATCTGGGTATACACAGTTTTCAAATGTCAGTAAACTCATTTTCTGTATTCAAAGGCATGCAAAAACTCTTTTTATGGAAAATTTGGGGGTAAAAACTGAAACTGTGTCCATAGGACACTTCCACATTGTCACAAGTTGAATCACAGAATGCCTCATGTTTGACAATGGCGATATAAAAACTAAAAACAAGAGGGCCATGATGGCCCTAAATCGCTCACCTGGTTACTATAGACATATGCATACACTGTATTTCTATGTAAAAATAAGTAAGCTTCAGATTGGGGCCAATATGAAACCAAGGGCCATAATTTTAGGCCTTGAGTTTCAAAATCTGAACAATCTAAATAAAGGAACATTAGATGATGCTTCATATAAGTTTCAAAGTTCCGGGCCTTACAATTTCACAGAAGGAGATTTTAAAGATTTTCCTATGAAAAACTGATAAGCCAGGGGGCGGGGCCATTTTGGTCCAGGGGTCATAATTTGAACAATCTTGGTAGAAAACCATTAGATGATAATACATACTAAATTTCAAAGGTCTAGGCCTAACAGTTTACGAGAAGATTTTCAAAGATTTTCCTATGAAAAACTGATAAGCCCAGGGCCGGGGCCATTTTTGGTCCGGGGGTCATAGTTTGAACAATCTTTGTAGAGGACCATTAGATGATGCTAAATACCAAATATCAAAGGTCTAGGCCTTACGGTTTCAGAGAAGCAGCTTTTTATGAAAAACTGATAAGCCCCTGGGCAGGGCCATTTTTGGTCAAGGGGTCATAATTTGAACAATCTTTGTAGAGGACCAACAGATCATGCTACATACCAAATATCAAATGTCTAGGCCTTACGGTTTCAGAGAAGAAGATTTTTAAAGATTTTCCTATGAAAAACTGATAAGCCCCGGGGCGGGCCATATTTGGTCCAGGGGTCATAATTTGAACAATCTTTGTAGAGGACCATTAGATAATGCTACATACCAATTATCAATGGTCTAGGCCTTACGGTTTCAGAAGAAGATTTTCCTATGAAAAACTGATAAGCCCCTGGGCGGGGCCATTTTTGGTCCAGGGGTCATAATTTGAACAATCTTTGTAGAGGACCATTAGATGATGCTACATACTAAATACCAAAGGTCTAGGCCTTACGGTTTCAGAGAAGAAGATTTTTAAAGATTTTCCTATGAGAAACTGATAAGCCCCAGGGCGGGGCCATTTTTGGTCCGGGGTCATAATTTGAACAATCGTTGTAGAGGACTGTTAGATGATGCTACATACCAAATATCAAAGGTCTAGGCCTTACAGTTTCAGAGGAGAAGATTTTTAAAGATTTTCCTAAGAAAAACTGATAAGCCCCAGGGCGGGGCCATTTTTGCTTCGGGGGACATAATTTGAACAAATTTTGTAGAGGACCAATAGATCATGCTACATACCAAATATCAAATGTCTAAGCCTTACGGTTTCAGAGAAGAAGATTTTTAAAGATTTTCCTATGAAAAACTGATAAGCCCCGGGGCGGGCCATATTTGGTCCAGGGGTCATAATTTGAACAATCTTTGTAGAGGACCATTAGATAATGCTACATACCAATTATCAATGGTCTAGGCCTTACGGTTTCAGAAGAAGATTTTCCTATGAAAAACTGATAAGCCCCTGGGCGGGGCCATTTTTGGTCCAGGGGTCATAATTTGAACAATCTTTGTAGAGGACCATTAGATGATGCTACATACTAAATACCAAAGGTCTAGGCCTTACGGTTTCAGAGAAGAAGATTTTTAAAGATTTTCCTATGAGAAACTGATAAGCCCCAGGGCGGGGCCATTTTTGGTCCGGGGTCATAATTTGAACAATCGTTGTAGAGGACTGTTAGATGATGCTACATACCAAATATCAAAGGTCTAGGCCTTACAGTTTCAGAGGAGAAGATTTTTAAAGATTTTCCTAAGAAAAACTGATAAGCCCCAGGGCGGGGCCATTTTTGCTTCGGGGGACATAATTTGAACAAATTTTGTAGAGGACCAATAGATCATGCTACATACCAAATATCAAATGTCTAGGCCTTACGGTTTCAGAGAAGAAGATTTTTAAAGATTTTCCTATGAAAAACTGATAAGCCCCGGGGTGGGGCCATATTTGGTCCAGGGATCATAATTTGAACAATCTTTGTAGAGGACCATTAGATGATGCTACATACTAAATACCAAAGGTCTAGGCCTTACGGTTTCAGAGAAGAAGATTTTTAAAGATTTTCCTATGAGAAACTGATAAGCCCCAGGGCGGGGCCATTTTTGGTCCGGGGTCATAATTTGAACAATCGTTGTAGAGGACTGTTAGATGATGCTACATACCAAATATCAAAGGTCTAGGCCTTACAGTTTCAGAGGAGAAGATTTTTAAAGATTTTCCTAAGAAAAACTGATAAGCCCCAGGGCGGGGCCATTTTTGCTTCGGGGGACATAATTTGAACAAATTTTGTAGAGGACCAATAGATCATGCTACATACCAAATATCAAATGTCTAGGCCTTACGGTTTCAGAGAAGAAGATTTTTAAAGATTTTCCTATGAAAAACTGATAAGCCCCGGGGTGGGGCCATATTTGGTCCAGGGATCATAATTTGAACAATCTTTGTAGAGGACCATTAGATAATGCTACATACCAAATATCATTAGTGTAGGTCTTACGGTTTCAGAGAAGAAGATTTTTAAAGATTTTCCTAAGAAAAATTGATAAGCCCCGGGGCGGGGCCATTTTTGGTCCGGGGGTCATAATTTAAACAATCTTTGTAGAGGACCATTAGATGATGCTACATACTAAATATCAAAGGTCTAGGCCCTACAGTTTCAGAGAAGAAGATTTTTAAAGATTTTCCTATGAAAAACTGATAAGCCTCGGGCTGGGCCATTTTTGGTCCGGGGGTCATAATTTGAACAATTTTTGTAGAGGACCATTAGATGATGCTACATACTAAATACCAAAGGTCTAGGCCTTACGGTTTCAGAGAAGAAGATTTTTAAAGATTTTCCTATGAAAAACTGATAAGCCCCGGGGCGGGGCCATTTTTGGTCCGGGGGTCATAATTTGAACAATCTTTGTAGAGGACCATTAGATAATGCTACATACCAAATATCAAAGGTCTAGGCCTTAAGGTTTCAGAGGAGAAGAATTTTAAACAAGATGTGTTTGTGAAACACTATGCCCCCTCGATATGATATTTGACCATGAAGGATGACCTTGATCTTGACATGTCACCCTTCAAACTGCGCAGCTTGATGAGATACACATGTATACCAAATATCAAGTCTGTATCTCTACTGGTTCAAAAGTTATGGCCAATGTTAAAGTCGGTGACCTTTGACCCTGAAAGATGACCTTGTCCTTGACATGTCACTCCCCACCCTGTGCAGCTTGATGAGATACACATGTATACCAAATGTCAAGTCTGTATCTCTACTGGTTCAAAAGTTATGGCCAATGTTAAAGTCGGTGACCTTTGACCCTGAAAGATGAACTGGACCTTGACATGTCACCCCCACCCTGTGCAGCTTGATGAGATACACATGCATACCAAATGTCAAGTCTGTATCTACAGGTTCAAAAGTTATGGCCAATGTTAAAGTTGGTGACCTTTGACCCTAAAAGATGACCTTTACCTTGACATGTTGCCCCTCAAAATGTGCAGCTTCATGAGATACACATGCATACCAAATATCAAGACTCTATCTCTATTGGTTCAAAAGTTATGGCCAATTTGAAGTTGGTAACCTTTGACCCTGAAGGATGAACTTGACATGTCACCCCTCAAACTGTGCAGATTCATGAGATACACAAGCATGCCAAATATCAAGTCTCTATCTGTACTGGTTCAAAAGATGTGGCCAATGTTAAAGTCGGTGATTTGACCCATATGTTTGACCTCTGACCTTTAAGGGTGACCTTGACCTTGATGTGTCACACCTCAAAATGTGCGGCTTTATGAGATACATATGCATGCCAAATATCAAGTCTCTATCTGTACTGGCTCAAAAGTTATGACCAATGTTAAAGTTACAAACAAACAGACAATTTGACCTTTGACCCTGAAGAATGACCTTGACATGTTGCCCCTCAAAATGTGCAGCTTCATGAGACACACAAGCATGCCAAATATCAAGTCTCTATCTTTACTGGTCCAAAATTTATGGCCAATGTTAAAGTCGGTGATTTGACCCATATATTTGACCTCTGACCTTGAAGGATGACCTTGACATGTCACCCCTCAAAATGTGCGGCTTTATGAGATACATATGCATGCCAAATATCAAGTCGCTATCTGTACTGGCTCAAAAGTTATGACCAACGTTAAAGTTACAGACAAAGAAACAGACAATTTGAACTTTGACCCTAAAGGATGACCTTGACCTTGACATGTCACCCCTCAAAATGTACAGCTTTATGAGATACACATGCATGCCAAGTATCAAGTCTCTATCTTTACTGGTCCAAAAGTTATGGCCAATGTTAAAGTCTGTGATTTGACCCATATATTTGACCTCAGACCTTGAAGGATGACTATGACCTTGACATGTCACCCCTATAAATGTGCGGCTTTATGAGATGCATATGCATGCCAAATATCAAGTCTCTATCTGTACTGGCTCAAAAGTTATGACCAATGTTAAGTTTGCGTTAAAGTTACAGCCAAAAAAACAGACAATTTGACCTTTGACCCTGAAGGATGACCTTGACCTTGACATGTCACCCCTCAAAATGTGCAGCTTCATGAGATACACAAGCATGCCAAAAATCAAGTCTCTATCTTTACTGGTCCAAAATTTATGGCCAATGTTAAAGTCGGTGATTTGACCCATATATTTGACCTCTGACCTTGAAGGATGGCCTTGACCTTGACATGTCACCCCTCAAAATGTGCGGCTTTATGAGATACATATGCATGCCAAATATCAAGTCTCTATCTGTACTGGCTCAAAAGTTATGACCAATGTTAAGTTTGCGTTAAAGTTACAGCCAAAAAAACAGACAATTTGACCTTTGACCCTGAAGGATGACCTTGACCGTGACATGTCACCCCTCAAAATGTGCAGCCTCATGAGATACACAAGCATGCCAAATATCAAGTCTCTATCTCTACTGGTCCAAAAGTTATGGCCAATGTTAAAGTTGGTGATATGACCCATATATTTGACCTCTGACTTTGAAGGATGACCATGACCTTGACATGTCACCCCTCACAATGTGCGGCTTTATGAGATACATATGCATGCCAAATATCAAGTCGCTATCTGTACTGGCTCAAAAGTTATGACCAATGTTAAAGTTGCAGACAAACAAACAGACAAACAGACAGACAGGGCAAAAACAATATGCCCCCCAGATCAAATCTGGGGGGCATAAAAATTTCCTAAGAAAAACTGATAAGCCCCAGGGCGGGGCTATTTTTGGTCCGGGGGACATAATTTGAACAATCTTTATAGAGGACCATTAGATGATTCCACATACAAAATATCAAAGCTCTAGGCTTTGTGGTTTCAGAGAAGAAGATGTTTAAGTAAATTGTTGACGACGCACGACGCACATACGCACGACGCCGGAGACTGCCCCCTCACAATACCTCACCTGGCACTTTGTGCCAGGTGAGCTAAAAACCCATATAGGCCATCTGATCAGGGTCTGCTTTGTTTGCTTAAGAAATAATATAGATATGATTCTGCTGTTTATGCCATTGTCAAAACTTTCTGTGTTCACTATTCATGATGTCAATATTTCTTATTCTTGGAGTAAAGGGTTAATGAAGTTTGATGACTTTTATGTAAAGTAGTGGGTGCAACAAGAATGGACAACGGCAAATCTATAAGTACTCTGTTCCAACAAGTGCAGGTATAACAATGAATATGAAAATAGTTTGCAGTATATCTCTGTACCTTGTTCTTGAAACTGCATGATTATGGCTGCATGTACTGGGGATACATTGAAGTTGAGGGTCCTGTCTTTCAGTTCCACATCAATGTTCACCAAACCTGCATCATAGGTAAGAGAGATATGATACATAAGTTAAACATTGTTTTCAGCAATAGACTATAGTTTCATTATTTTTCCAAATCAGATGTATGGCAAGAACAGATAAAACAACACTATCTACCCATGTTTCATGCTGCAATGACAAAAATACCTGTGATCAAATGCAGACTGACCAACTGACCAATCATCCGACTGACCATCTGATAGGGTGATGTCAGTACAATTTTAGTATTGAAAGACACACCCATTATGTATGGCACTTATTTACACATAATTATAATACATGAGATATGCTAATTCCAAAAGCAGCTCTAATTGTCTAAACATCTTTGTAATGAAAAAGAGAAATATTTGACTGGACAAATAGTGCAGACTCGGATAAAGAAAATAAAGGACATAGTTGAAATAACAGGACCAGAAAATCTAACAGTACAATATGTCTTGATATTGGCAGTACATAAGAGGGTATTTGGTTGGTTACCCATTCAGATTTGTGAGTACCCCCACCCCACAACTTTTTCTTGTCAGTAAATAGGGAGACCCACAAAACTGATGTATTTTATATTTATAGCTAATCCTGTACTTTATACAGTGAACAATGTCTCAACATAACTGCAATTAGATCTGATATTTTATGAGCATTTTCTGTATTCCCTCAGTAAGTGTGTGTTAACCTTTTACCTAATTAATATTCATGTAAGAAATAATGACATCATCAGTATTAATTAACTGAATTTTTATGGTGGATATTAAAGGGGAATTTTTGTTTTGGCCATGACAGAAACTGTAGAATTGGTTCTATATAATGCCAACTAGAACTATTACTAAAGGTGATGAATACCCCCGCACGGCAGCCTTGATGGCAAATCCAAGTTTGTGACACCAACTATCCATGTAACAGGATCAAATGACAAAAATACTCAACGTTCAAGTGGAGATAATTCTGTAATGCCTGCCACTAAATACATGAATATTGCGTCTTGCACATGTACTATTTGTGGTTATTATGTATACCAAATATATATTCACCAACTTTCAAATTGAAGGAGTTTGCAACACAAACTCCCCATGTTTCATGCCAAAATGACAAAAATACTCAAAGTTCATGTGGAGATACTTCTGCGATGCTCAGTGATAAGCACGTTTTGCACATCTATCTTTGGTGATTATTGGGTATACCAAATATAATTTCAATAACTTTACAACTGAAGGAGGAGTGTAATGCCTGCCACTAAACACATAAAAATTGCATCCTGCACATCTACCATTCGTGGTTATTATGTACACCAAATATAAACTGAATAACTTTCAGATTAAAGGAGGAGTTTGCGACACCAACTCCTTAAGTTTCATGAAAAAAAAAAAGATGTGAAAAAACCTCAAAGTTCAGGGGGGGGGGGAGGTAATTGTGCAATGGCCAGTAACAAACACATGAAAATTGCCACTTCATGGTTATTATTTATATCATATAAATTCAGTTACTTTAAAATTGAAAGAGGAGTTTGTGACACCTACCCATGTTCAAATGCGAATGGACTGCCCGCCCGACCGACCAACTGACCGCCTGCCCCATAGGATGATTCCAGTATACCCCCTCAAACAAGTTTGCGGAGGTATAAAAACAACTCTTACAATGCAGGAAATGAGTCACTAATGTCCTTTGCAAACAGTGTAGACCCAGATGACAGCGTTTCTAGAGGAGCCCGCTCATCAGAGTTTGCATATTTTGTCATGTTACTTTTTTCTTCTAAATATTCACTATAAGCCTGACCCGTTTGAATTTTGGAATAGTCCATTTGAAAATTCAGCATTGTAAGGATTAAACAAACAACTTTAAGACTTCTCCATCACATCCCACCCAAACTGCCACTTATTGGTTCTTTCTTTATCAGAACACATTCAACTTAACCAGGTTTTAGACTTCTCCACCACACCCCACCTAAACTGCCAACCAGTGGTTCTTAGTTTATAGGTACACATTCAACTTAACTGTCTATTATTGATTCTTAGTTCATCGGTACATTCAACATACCCAAGTGTGCCATCCAGTTCAGTGTTCTATTGCCTTTTAATGCCTCAAACTTTTGTGTGTACTCTTCAAGGAGTTTCTGCATTGTTTCTGGAAGTGTGACTTTCTCCTCTCTGAATGCTGGCCAGAACTGAGCTGACAAAATCATGGCACTGACCTCTACATCCTTGAAAATTTATGGAAAAAAAACTTTTCATAAGATAAACTCCTTTTCGAAATAAAAGACTGCCTCCTTTAATAATACTGATCTGTGTCTAAGCTCTGATAGAAATGCATCTGTGTGGTTGTATCATATCTTGAAATAATACTGATCTGTGCCCATGCTCTGTGTTGTTGAATCATATGATCAAGAACTAACCTTTTCAGTTACACACACAAAGAAATTTGAAAGCAGACCTGCAGATTTTGTCCATGTACTGTGAACTTCTTCAGCAGACTGATATCTACTGGGGCTCAATACTGATGAATGGGGTGAGCCAAGTTAACTGTTCTCTTGCTGAATTTTAAAACACATTTCTCCTTCTTTACCCATGCCCTGTTGTATAATTACATATATCTTCACTGTGCACAAGTATATTGCTGTGCAAAAACTGCTGTGGAGTGCATTGGTTGCAACATCAACTTGTAAATAGTGCAGACCCTGATGAGACAGCTCCTTGCAGGAACTGTCTCATCTGGGTCTTCACTATTTACAGGTTGGTATATTGACGTGAATAGCAAGCGAAGGGTTAATGCCTTGGCCCACTTGTCTTCGTCTATGCTATTTGAAAATATCATCCTTACCCCAAATGACCCTAACTAAGTATCCCTTATCCTCCCCCTTCTACCTATTTTAAGATCTGAGAGAAATTTTAAAGAGCAAAGATCACAAGATGTGTTTGTGAAACACTATGCCCCCAGTGTGACCTTTGACCTTGATGTATGATCTTGACCTTAACAAGTCGCCCCAATATCACAACCAAAACTTCTCCCTTAACATTCTGTATGTTTGCATAGGCATCAAATGTATCTTCAGACAAGGGTTTTCATAGGGGGAAAAGAATGAAGTGAAATTCACATCACCGGTCCATACCTCCACCTCCCCTTTCTGCTGTCTCTCCTCTGTGATACGAGTGTTGATTCTTTTGGAGTCAGCCACGTCCTTCAACATCACCTCACAGAAGTGCAGCTGAGACTCTCCAAATCTACGCTGAAATATAATTTATACACAGTTAGTATAATTAGAATTTAGACCACATGGGTTTATCTTGTGTAAATCAAATCCATAATTGCAAGTTTTTGAAATATTATACTCATTAATAAAACAAGAGGGCCATCATGGCCCTGTATCACTAATCTGGATAATATATCTTGTGTGACCTATTCCTGCGATAGACAAGAATGAATTATACACACCTAATAGAGGTTCACCTACAAATCATTCCTGACATTTGGTGAACATCCAGTCAGTAGTTTAAGAGATGCTATTTAGAGAAATTGTTTGTTAAAATCTAGTTTTAGCTTGTGTGTCCTACCTATGCAATTGACCTGAATGTTTTATATAACATTCCTGTCCATCACCTGAAGACAATCCCTGTGAAAATTGGTTGAAAATCCATTCAGTGGTTTAGAAAGAGATGTAACTTAAAGAAGTTGTTCATTAAATTCTATGTTAAGCTTCTGTGACCAACTTATAAAATGGATTTATACAACTTCTATATATGGACTGGAACGATTTATACAACTTCTATATATGGACTGGAACGATTTATACAACTTCTATTGAAGATCATGTGAAGATCAATTCTGATAAATTTTGTTGAAATCCATTTAGCAGTTTGGAGGAGATGCCATTTAAAGATATTATTTTTTTCAATGTTTACTTCCTGTGGCCCACTTATTAAATGACCAAAACAATTTTTAGGGAGGGTCACTTGAAGATAATTTCTACAAAACTTGGTTGAAATCTTTCAGGTGGTTTAGATCTCATTTAAAGAAACAATTCGTTAAATTAAATTTTTAGTTCATGTGACCTACATATGCAGTGCACCAGAATAATTTACATAATTTTCACAGACGCTCACCTGAAGATCATTCCTGTGACATGTGGATGGATTACCTTAGGAGATAATGTTTAACCCTTTCCCTGCTCAATATTCATGCATTAAAGAAAATAGTACATCATGATTGTTTATAAACTGAATTTTTATAACGAAAATTTTCAAGGAATGTATTAGCTTTAACAAAAACTGTAAAATTAGATCTAGACCGTATCAAAAGCAAACAGAGCAGACTCTGATCAGATGGCTCCTTAGGAGCAGTCTGATCAGAGTCTACTCTGTTTGCAAATGCATGAAAATGCATTTATATGAGGGGAAAGGGTTATTAATCATTCATTAAAATCTATTTTAGCACCTGTGACCTACTTATATAATTAACGGGAACAATTAGCGGGAACAAATTTATACAAATTTCATGGAGGGTCACCTGAGGATCAAATCTTTGAAATTTGTTGAATCCATTCAGCAGTTCAGGGGAGGTCATATAAAGAAATTATTCATTAAACTCTATTTTTAGCTCCTTTTTTTTAACATAAATAAAACAAGAGATGTTTGTAAAACATGTATACCCCCCAGACCCCCTGGTCTTTGATCTAGTGACCTCAACTATAGAGGTCATCTAGTGGTCATGACTAACCAACACGGCAACTTGGAAGATCCTAAGCCAAACCACTGATCATTTATTGATCTAAAAACATTTCACAAGTTAAAAGTCATGGATTGGTGACCTTGACCTTTGACCTAGTGACCTGAACAACTATAGGGGTCATCTAGTGGTCATGACCAACCACCACAGCAAGTTTGAAGCCAAACCATTGAGCAGTTATTAATCTGAAACCATTTCATCAGTTAAGTTCATGGTGACCTTCAAAAACAATAGGGGTCATCTAGTTGTCATGACCAACCACCATAGCAAGTTTGAAGATCCTAAGCCAAAACCTTGAGCAGTTATGGATTGGAAACCATTTCACCAGTTAAGGTCATTGTGACCTTGACCTTTGACCTAGTGACCTCAAAAACAATACAGGCCATCTAGTGGTCATGACCAACCACCACAGCAAGTTTGAAGATCCTAAGCCAAACCCTTGAGCAGTTATTGATTGGAAACCATTTCACCAATAAAGGTCATGGTGCCCTTGACCTTTGACCTAGTGACCTCAAAAACAATAGAGGTCATCTAGTGGTCATGACCAACCTCCACAGCAAGTTTGAAGATCCTAAGCCAAACCCTTGCGCAGTTATTGATCGGAAACCATTTCACCAGTTAAGGTCATGGTGACCTTGACCTTTGACCTAGTTACCTCAAAAACATTAGGGGTCATCAAATGGTCATGACCAACCACCTAAGCGAGTTTGAAGATCCTAAGCCAAACCTTTGAGCAGTTATTGATCAAAAACCATTTTACCAGTTAAGGTCATGGTGACCTCGACCTTTGACCTAGTGACCTAAAACACAATAGGGGTCATCTAGTTGTCATGACCAACCACCTAAGCAAGTTTGAAGATCCTAAGCCAAACCCTTGAGCAGTTATTGATCGGAAACCAGTTAAGGTCATGGTGACCTTGACCGTTGACCTAGTGACCTCAAAAAAAATAGGGGTCATCTAGTGGTCATGACCAACCACCACAGCAAGTTTGAAGATCCCAAGTCAAACCCTTCAGCAGTTATTGATCGGAAATCATTTAACACGTTAAGGACATGGTGACCTTGACCTTTGACCTAGTGACCTCAAAAACAATAGGGGTCATCTAGTGATCATGACCAACCACCACAGCAAGTTTGAAGATCCCAAGCCAAACCCTTCAGCAGTTATTGATCGGAAACTATTTCACCAGTTAAGGTCATTGTGACCTTGACCTTTGACCTAGTGACCTCAAAAACAATAGGGGTCATCTGGTTGTCATGACCAACCACCACAGCAAGTTTGAAGATCCTACGCCAAGTCGTTTATTAGTTATCATTCGGAAACCATCGATCTACCGACCGACCGACCGACCTACCGACCGACCGACCGACCGACATGTGCAAAGCAATATACCCCCATTTTTTCAAAAGGGGGGTATAAAAAATATCCAAAAGACTTTTGCAAATAGAATAGACCAATATCAGACAGCTACTGTAGGAACTGTCTCATTAGGGTCTGCTCTGTTTACTTATCAAACTACATACACCAAAAAATCATGTGTTTCATATACAAATATGAAAAATCAACTATATGATATAATATCAATAACATCATTATTCAGTACTATGTCAATAAGGACAAGTCATTGATACCTTGAGAAGTTCCAGATAGCGTATTTCCTTTTCTATCTCGTAGTTGAAGTTTGTCAGTATTCTGTCTGCCAGTAATGTGCGGTACTCATTCACAAACAGCTCCTTGCTGCCGTAAATGTTCACAAGCATGCTGATTATGTCAGACGCTCGACGACTCTTAGACGCTGTTGCTAAAAATAGATAAGTGTCAAATCCTGATATGAGTAACTTGGTGTCTCATCAAGGTCAAAACTGTTTGGCACTCTCATAGTTTCAAAACAACTGGAAATAGTAGCACGCAATAATTACTTAGGGAACGAGATTTAAATACACTTCTTGATGTGTTTGTGAAACACTTTGCCCCCCCCCCCCATATGATCTTTGACCTTGATGTATGACCTTGACCTTAATAGGTCACTCCGAATAATGTTCCCCTAAATAAGTTGCACAGGCAACATTATCGCCAACGTTTTAACCAACCAACCAACAAACTGACAGAGCAAAAACAAATATGACCTTTGACCTTGATGTTACCCATGTATGGCCTTAACCTTAATAAGTCATCCCTAAAAATGTCTGCCTCCATAATTTGCACAACTTTGAAGAATATATATGCAATGGCGACAAAATTATTGCCAACGTTAAAGTTGTGACAGACAAACCAGCAGAGCAATAACTATGCCCCCTGATTACATATCTGAGGGGGTATCATAAAATCTACTATGAGAATTAACAAAGATATTTATTTCTCTGACAGGTGAAAAAATTGCAGTGAGCTGAAGCAATGAGATCAACCAGGGTCCTAGGTTATAAAACTTCTGAGTCTGAATTCATCATGCCCAAGTATCTGATTGGGTAGATTCTGAAAAAACTCATCAGATTCAAGAAAACAAGTTTTATAACCTCTCGGCCAGGCTGTTTCTGAGAATAAACTTTACTAAACTAATAAAGACTGAACTTATAGCAGTGACTGAAATGAAAACATAAATCTGTCTACCTTCTGTTTTCAACTTTTGTGGTCGAACATGAAGGGAGACACAATCTGTACCCTATTATTAATATTGATTACATTAATTTTTAAAATGGCATTTTAACACATGAAATATTTACAAAAGCGGAAACTGTAGAATCAGATCTATATCATATCATAAGCAAAAGAGCAGACCCTGATCAGATGGCTCCCCTGGATCTACTCTGTTTGTAAAGGCGTAGATATGCATATTTATGGAGTAAAGGGTTAATAGGCAAATAGTGCAGACAAAGACCAAAGTGCTGCCTTAGGATCTACACTAATCTACTCCATCAGTGTCATTTGAAGTTACTAAACCAGTGCTAATTCAGCTTTACAAATGGTTTAAGAGTCGCGACTGGATGTATTAAGAGTAAATAAGGAACCTGGGTCAGCATCTACAGGGTCTGGCATCCATTTCTCCCAGTCCTCTTCCTCCTCATCCTCCTGCGTACACTCGTCCAGCAGAGGCTGACCTTTAACCAACTCCTCTAACAGCTCATTACTGCCATCATCAGTCAGATTAGACACAATACACCGGACTGTGTCCTCTCGCGATCTAAAAGTCAAAGAATTAAATGTCCTTATTTCATCACTGTAATTACCCTAGATATCAGGCTAGACAAAATCAGCAAATAGTTAACCCTTTCCATATTCTATGTTTATTACAAATTTCATTACCTACTTAATATTCATGGACACATTATTTATGATAAAATATGGTAGGTGGCACATTGTAGCCATTCTAGAAAGTATAGAAACAGATATATCTAATTATTTTAGCAAACAGAGCAGACCCTGATCAGACGGCTCCTCTAGGAGCCATCTGATCTGGGTCTACTCTGTTTGCAGATGCATGAAAACACGTTTATATGAGGGAAAGGAGTAAATCAAATTGATCCGTAACTTTTTTGCTGCCATATTTTGTCACCTGCAAACTTTGTTGTCTGGTACAAGTTTCTTTTTTTTTTTTTCAAAAACATTACAAACAGTTTAGATCCTGATCAGATGCCTAGTTACATGATATCTTATATGGATCCAAACTGGTTGCATACTGGTATGTAATCACTGGGTACCCAAACCCCTTCCTTTTTCACATCTTTGCAAACAAGAGTAGACCCAGATCAGGCTCCAATGTTATAAAGTTTTTGCTTCAGTCATTCTCAAGCATCTGATTGGTCAGATTCTGAAGGTTTTGACAAATGTGTGATTGATTACGCCTTTCCCTGTTCTTATTTCAAATTTCAATACCTACTGACTGTTCATGGACAAAATAGTTATAATGAAATACGGCAGGTGGAACACTGTAGCCATTTCAGAAACTAAAGAAACATGTCTATCAACTTCCATTAGCAAACAGAGCAGACCCTCAAAAAATCAAATCCTCTGATATAAATATGTCCCACAAAAAGCAAGTTATATTTCCAAAAGTTAAGCCATTAGTGATTAATATTATCTGATGATGAAGAATGATTTCACAGTATTAAAGTCATCTTTTTCTATTTTGTAGTTTTTTCATATTTCATTTTCAAAAGTCACTGACTACCGGTATATATGATAAAAGTAAGGCCATAAACTGCAGTATCAAACAGTTTAAAAGTCAACATCTCATATGGATCCAAAGTGTTTGCATAATAACAAATTCTCAAGATATAATTGCCTTTTAAATTAAAAACTATGTGATACACTGGTGCCCTATACATTACCTTACAATCAAATTCTAGTTACCTGAGATACTTGCGGACCGGGTCACAGACCAACTCCAGTATAACCCCTGCAGGATCTAGAGCCCTCAGTGCACGAATGGCAGATATGTAGGCTGTCAGTATATCAGCTGTATTCACACCTACAAAAATGAAATTAGCAGGCATAACTATACAAAGTACAATTTCAAATCATCTTATAAGGTTTTAAAACATACAAGCAGATCAACATTATTATTATCGCTTTGAGACAGATGCAGGCAGAGCAACAAATAACCATGCATACTCAAGTACTAAATCGTCATTTCTCCACCAAACCCTATGTTGTGTCACTCTTTAGAATCACATTGAAGAGACAACTCTAAAGAGTGGTCATAACATAGGGTTTGGTGGAGAAATAAAGAAGCTATTCTTGAAAATGTTTTAGTTTATCTATCTTATCTGGACCTCTGAGATAAGAGAGGATCATTGTTACATCACAACACAACTCCCATCCATACCTTGCAAAAGTATGAAAAAGTGTCTCTATTAGGTAAAGGGATAATTTAAGAATTGAATTGTTATTCATATTAATGGGCACAGTTGTTCATGACTATTCATCAAGTATAGGGTTACAGAGTGCAAAAGGAAATGATGTCACTGATTACCAGGGTGTAGCAGGCGTGTTTCCAGGGCTGTCTTCAGCGTGCTCACAAGGTGTGATCTCAGATCTGTCTTCTCCAAGCACGTCTTCAGGTCCAAAATAGATGGCTCAGACTCTGGATACTCTGTCAAAAGACAAACACAAGATGTAAAGTAAGACATCACGGAACAAACAATATCAATTACAACCTCACCAAATTTAACATTTAGTATAGAAGAATTAAGCTTTAGGTAGGTGGCTCTATAACCCTTACAATGCAGGAAACGAGTCACTAATTTGCTTTGCAAACAGTGTAGACCCAGATGAGAGGGCTCCTCTAAGAGTCCTCTCATCAGGGTCTGCACTGTTAGCCATATTACACTTTTCTTTAGAAAAATCAATAAATATTCAGCACAAGCTTGATCTTTTTGAATTTTGGAATAGTCCATTTGAAACTTCAGCATTTTAAGGGTTAATGCAGAGTAACAATCATGCATAGATCTAAGAAGAGCTTTCTGTATTACTTTCACCCTGCTTTAACCCTTTCCCTGTTCTACGTTTATTCAAAATTTCAATACCTTATCCTACTGAATATTCATTGAAAAAGTAGTTACAGCAAAATATGGAAGGCAGAACATTGTAGCCATTTTAGAAAGTAAATAAACAGACCTTTCAAATTCCATTAACAAACCAGAACTACCACTACAGGTGATGAATACACCCACTAGCACATTTGACACAGAGATGGGGGTTATAGAAATAAATCACTACAATATCTGCTACAGTCGTCTGATCTGGGTCTACTCTGTTTTCAAATGAGTGAAAACACATTTATATGAAGGTTAAGAAGTGGTTATATTTCTGTAATGATATCCTGATTATTACTTTAGTAGATACACTTTATATTCTATATGAACACAAAAAGTTTTAGCCATGGCAGAAACTGCAGAATCAGATCTTTATTCTTTCATAAGGAACATATTCTGATCAGACGGCTCCTACAGATAAACAGAGCTGACCCTTATAAGACAGTTTCTACAGAAGCTGTCTGACCTGGATCTGCTTTGTTTGCAAAGGTCTAAACGGCAGTGTTATCAAGCGGAGTGTTAAATTTCTCAGCAAAGTCCTACTTTGGTATTCATTCAAATCTCCCCAAAGAGACAATTCCATTGAGTAACAATAATTACTTTAAGTACTTAATCCTTTATTCCATAGATACTCCTTTTAACACCTTCTGATCAGGGTCAGATTTTTGCTTTATATGGAATCATATACATGTGATTCTTCACTTTCTACCATGTTTAAAATTTCTTGTGTTCATATGCCATTATGAAAATACTTGGAACTAATATTCATGATTATTTCTTAACATAAATATTCATGGGGTAATGGGTTAAAATGAGAACACGCCTACCTATAATAATATTGAACAGCTGACCTATCTGCACCTTGGCGTAGGTCTCCCACAGGAAGTGGAGTAATCTCCCTTTGAAGCCGTCCATACAGTCTGAACCTATGTGGGTCCTGTTAGAGGAGTATACTAGCTGCAGCCAGCCCAGAACCTTAGTCTCCAGCCACTGAAAATTAAATGACATTTACTGCCAATAACCAGTACCATAGATAAAGATTCATATTCAAATACTAACATCGTCATCTCTCCACCAAAGTCCAAAGTTGTGGCCATTTCTAAGAACCATCTAGAAAAGATAATTCTTAACCCTTTCCCTCATATAAACACATTTTCATGCATTTGCCAACAGAGTAGACCCAGATCAGATGGCTCCTATAGGAGCCATCTGATCAGGGTCTGCTCTGTTTGCTAATAGAATTTAATAGATCTGTTTCTTTAGTTTCCAAAATGATTATAATGTTCCACCTTCCATATTTAATTTAACTAATTTTATCCATGAATATTCAGTAGATATTGAAAACTGGTCTAAATATAGAACAGGGAAAGGGTTAAATACAACACAGAGTCTGTGTGGAGAAGAAAAAGTCAATGTTAAATTCTACAGACAACAACTGCGACAACGACTATGCCGGAGTTATGACAATTTCTTCGAAAAACCTATATAAGCTAAAAATCACTTCATGAATATTAATCAGATGAATTTTGTAAATGGTATATGAACACAGAAAAATTTGGGAATGACAGAAACTGTACAAATCAGATATAAATGTCATTCCATAAATAAACACACCAGGCCCAGGGCAGACAGCTCCTATACTGGGTCTACTCCGTTTGCAAATCCATATAAATATGCAACACTATGAAGTAAATGGTTAATCAATATCGGATACTAACATGTTATTCTCTGTTTCTCACCTTTTCCATGGTTTCCAAGTAGGCTGTTTCAAAGTTGCCCTTACACGTGGTCTCAACATGCTGCTGTATCTGCTCATGAACGAGGGCCGTTACAGAAGTACCAGACACTTGCTCCAGTACACCAACCTCATCCCTGACATAGTACAAGTAATGATTGGTTTTAACTCTTTCAAGTATATCATTTCTGTTGAAAATATTTTGGATCCAGATGACACCCTGAGTAATGCAGCATCTCATGACACTCTGATAATTTTTTGGAAAAGAACTGGAAGAAAACGTATTTTAACCTTTTCCTCCATAGGCTATTTTTTAGACCCAACCTCTTTGAATGAATCTACCCAAAAGGAGCATTTACTAGAGAAAAGTAAACTTTTATAATTTTGTAATTTGAAACCATTGCGATAAATAGAGCATTTGCTCCTATAGGAGCAAATGCTCAATTTATCAAAATGGTTTCAGGAAGTGGTTATTACAGAGGCGTAGAAAAGCGTATTTATGGAGGAAAGGGTTAAGAAATGAAGCAGACAACAAGTTTTGTAGATTTACCCTTCTGTACTCTACATAATTGTTGTCTGTGCATCTCGTCTGGATCCAACCTTTTTGCAAAGTTTTGATATAACAAATATGTTAGTACAGTGTTGAAAGTAGGTGGTCAAATGGTTGTGTGGTATCCTGTACAATCATACAGTCACTTCATAGTACATGTAAAACCCCTTTCTCTGACCACCAGAGTGAGACTTAACCCTTTCCTTCATACAAAAAGCTTTTTTCACACATTTGCAAACAGAGTAGACCCTAATAATATGGCTCCTGTAGGAGCTGTCTGATCAGGGTATGCTCTGTTTGCTTATAAAATTATAAAAGATTTGACTCTATGGTTGCTACTAATACCACAGAACAAAAATCCTGTTTAAGATTTCATACATAATTATTAAAATTCAGCAAATAAATATTCATGTCATTATTTCTTACATGAATATGCAGCAGGGAAAAGGTTAATAAATAAACATGGATGTTTTCTCAAGTGAGTTGTCTCAAGTGAATATAACTTACAGTTTAGAGTTTGTTGCGTTGAACCTCTGCATTATGTTCTGGCAGACACAGGCGCTGCTGTCCTCTGTGCAGCCCAAACACTGGTCCTCCTTCTCCTCCTCGTCTCCTGGAATATCAATTAAAACACTGGACTCTTATTATCCCAAACAGTTTAACCCTTTCCCTCAAATAAACTAAACATGTTTTCACGCATTTGCAAACAGAGTAGACCCAGATCAGACGGCTCCTAGAGGGTATACTCTGTTTGCTAATAGAATTTCAAAGATCTGTGTCTTTACTTTCTAAAATGGCAACAATGTTCCACCTTCCATATTTCATTTTAACTATTTTGTCCATGTAATAGCCTTGATCAGTAGGTAATGAAGTTCGTAATAAACATAGAACAGGGAAAGGATAAAACCTAGATCAAAGTGCTCCTAAACCAGCAGTTTCACCATCATTTGCTACTTCAACAGATCAGGATCTATTCCACCTGATACTCTGTTAGTTTTTTTCAAAGTCATCCACACTGTGCTGAATTGACATATTTAATTTAAACCTTTACTTCATGAATATTCATGAATAATGATTTATGAATAAATAGTTACTTGGATTTTGGATCATGACTTGTGAACTAGGGAAATTCTGACCCTGGCAATAACTAGAATCAGGCAAACAGAGTAGACCCTGATCAGACAGCTCCTAAATAAGCGGTCTGATCTGGTCTACTGTTTATGCATAGGTGTAATACTGTGTATATATGGAGTAATGCCGTTAAAAAGGGTTAACAAACTTGGGGAGGGTAATACATGCATAAACCCATAACTTCAAGAATATCAATGTGAGAATTTATAACTTCGTGAATTTTTCAATTATGGCACATGAAGCGATGGAATTTCTGCAATGGCAGACAGAATAAAATAAGATCTACATGTACTACATTATTTCAGCAAACTTAGAAAACACTGATTAAACAGTTCCTGCAGGATATAAATATGAAGTAATGGGAAAATACAGTAGTCACTTTGAAGGCTAGCATAAGCAAGAGTGACTAGACATCTTCACACACTGTATTCAACCTTTCAGCTGGAGCTGTCTGATCTATGTTTACTCTGCGTGCAAAAGCATAACAATGTTTACATAGGGAGTAAAGGGTTAAATCACCTAGTTGTATATGTTGAGATGAATCTCATCAGGATCCAAACTGTTTAACCCTTTCTCTGTTCTATGTTTATTGCAAGAAATATGGAAGGTGGAACATTGTAGACATTCTAGAAAGCAAAGAAACAGATTTATCAAATTCTGTTAGCAAACAGAGCAGACCCTGATCTGGGCCTACTCTGTTTGCAAATGTGTGAAAACACGTTTATATGAGGGAAAGGGTAAACACTAACTAATGACTATATTTACTTCATGAATATCAACAAGCTGATATTCTTTATAATGACATGTACAGTATATGCAAGGGATTTTTTTACTATGATCAGATTTAGTTCATTCTTGAAGCAAACAGAACAAACCCAGATCAGCAACACATTCAGGAGTCGACAGATATAGGTCTACTCCATTTGCATTTTGCATATGTATAAATATAAGTTTGGATCAATTAACCCTTTTTTTCCATAATTACGCCTTTCTATGCCTTTGCAAACAGAGTAGACCCAGATCAGACAGCTCATGTAGGGGCCGTCTGGTCAGTGTTTGCGCTGTTTGCTTATAAATGAAATAATAAAGATATGACTACTTTCTGTCATGGTCAAGATTTCTTATGTTCATATGCCATTATAAAAATAAAATCTAATAACTATTCATGACATAATTACTTCTTACATGAAAATTCATGGAGTAAAGGTCTAAAATGTTAACACCAAGACAGCATGTTTGCAAAGATTAAGTTTACAATTACCATTTTCAGTCTGGCTATCAAGATGGTGGAATATTTTAAATGCCTGTGAATAAAATGTTGCCATGGCTTCTCTGAACTCTCTGGTGACTCGATAAAACACTATAGCCTTGAACAGTATGATAATAACATCTGCCACTTTAGTCACCCCACAAAAACCAAGCATTGAATAGTTCCTATTTATCTCCCTTGGAATACTCTCCAGCAGACGCAGACAGGGGCTGTATTCTCCAGATATTTTGTGCAGATAATTCACTGCCTGTAGCAGACAGTCCACACGCTTTTCCTTCCTGCCCTCCTCCGATGTGAACTGGTCAGGTGAGAAAAAATGCCAGAAGGTTGGAGCAACTCGCTGTCTAAGGTCTCTTTGAACCTCTTCAAAGAACCAGTCTTCAAGTAAATTGGACAGGCCATTCTCACAGAGCACATTAATGGCAGCTGATAACTCCAAATCAGTAGCACCTTGACCTTTGACCTGTAAATATAGTTAAATTATTGTTACATATAAGAAAAGTCACCATAAGTAACTGTTGTAACTCTCTTTTGCTGCATTAACCCATTCCCTCGTAGCCTAGACAGGCTATTTTCAGACTCAATCTGTTTGAATAAATCTACTGAAAAGGAGTACATGTATGTATTAGCAAAAAAGTGAAAATTTTAGAATTGTGTACTTTTGAAACCATTGTAATTAATAGAGCATTGCTCCATAGGAGCAAATGCTCTATTTACCACATTGTTTTCAAAAAGTGACTTTTACAGAGGTGTCAAAAGGCGTCAATATGAGGGAGGTTTACTATAGTTATTTATATTTTTTACTTGATAAAATATTCATGCAAGAAAAACTGACTTAGGGATATTTATTAGCTTAGTTTGTATAATCAAATGGCATAAGAGGCAAGGAAAAAATTTAAATTCAGATCTCTTTTATTCCATAAAAAGCTGTAGAATTGGATCTACATGTATATTATTCATTAACCCTTTTCCCTCATACAAACGTGTTTTCACGCATTTGCAAACAGAGTAGACCCAGATCAGACGGCTTTTCTATGAAATTTGATAGATCTGTTTCTATACTTGCTAAAATGGCCACAATGTTCCACCCTCCATGTTCCATTATAACAAATTAGTACATGAATATTCAGTAGGTATTAAAATCTGAAATAAACATAGAACAGGGAAAGGGTTAAGGAACTGTAGAATTACTATTCATAAGAATATGGAGCTCTATCAGGACTAGTGTCATCTAGGTTTACTCTGTTTGTTCATGCATACATACGCATCATTATCAAGTAAAGTAAAATATAATCTTACTGGGTTCAAACCCAGATTCAATCATTATTAGTTCAGTCTGAATGCTGACTATCCTGTCCATGCTTGTTAACAAATTCATGCAATATTTATTATGACAGTATAGACCAATAATAACACATAGATAAGAAACTTAGACAAATCATGCAACATCTTGCGGCCAATGTATCAAATCACGTAAAGTCACGTTTGCAAATACCTCTGGTTGTAAAAAAAGCTCAGGAAATATAAGCATATCATTGAGTAGGGCAATTATTCAGCTACAATATGGTATTACCTTGATTGTTAAAATCTGCCCATAAACAAAAAAGTTTTGTGCAAAGACTTGAACCACCTGTCTACATGTAAATAGCAATCTACTTATTAAATAAAATTTGATGAAAATTACCTTATTTTTCAACTAAAAATCAAGATTTCTAAAGGTTTGCATACTTTATTTCTTTAAAATATGGTATATTTTAATTGGGAAATGGTTATAAATACTATTAATAAAATTGTTATAATTACAGATAAAACTTGTTTTTAGTAGCTATAATAAAAGTTTGCCACATGCTGAAATGAGGTATGATTCTAAAGATGTACCAAATGAAACACTGCATTAACAGTCACTTTTGCAAATAACTTGTATGGTAAGAAAAGCTCAGGAAATATAAGCATATCATTGTATAGAGAAATTATTCAGCTACAATATCATTATGGTATCTTGATTGTTAAAATCTGTTCACAAAAAAAAAAAAAATGTGCAAAGACCCAAACTACCTATCAGAATTAAGGTCTCCAAGCCTTATACAGTTTCTTATCTAGGACTTCGTGTAGACTAACAGGTGTGATCATGTTTTTCAATTGATGTAATATATTTTATTACACCTAAGGCTCTATTACAATAGTGCACCGGTAGGTAGGATAGATGAATCCGGGTCAAGTCAGCCTCGGGTCAACTCGGCCTGGGTCAAGTCGGCTGGGTCAACTCAGTCTGTTATTGGGAAGGGTCAACTCAGCCCATTTTGGTCCGGTCAACTCGCCCTTTTCTTGACCGTGTCAATTAAAGTTTATGAACTGCAGCAAACAATGAAGCTCCTGATCGTTGGGTTCCGTGAAGAATTAAGACAATTGTTTGCACATATTTTTGTCAGTAAAAAACCATTAAAATAAGCGGACATGTAAAAAGTAATAAAGGTGACAAGTATGTTGCACACGATTAACGCATAAAACAGGTGACATTTAAAAGTAATCAACCTTAATAAATTAGATCAAACTGAGAAGTCAAACAACTAGGAGTGAAAATGAGCAGCATCAATATTTTTGAAGTCATATCAAAGACATATGATATATATATATATATATATATATATATATATATGTGTTATCATATGTCATTGGTCATATCAAGTAAAACAAATTATTTATCTAATTGTTTCTTTGATTGTCTATGATGGTCTGTAAAGTGATTTTTAAATTGTTCTGTTTTGTAAATAAGAACAACTAAGTGGAGCTTGCCCTGTTTGCAAAGGAGTATATTGGCGTGTATATGTTATTGTACAATTGTATAATATTATGTGAAGTGCTTGTACATATTTTTTCTGAGAATTGTCAATTATGAATGTTGCTTAGTACTGAAATGGATAAAGTGTTTTGTGTCATCGAGAGGATTTTACTGAATGGTCGCAACAAAGGGTTTGGTGAATAAACGTACTGATAATGGTGCGCAACCTGATTTACCCACGTTTAAGGTGAATGACCAGTTCGGTAAATTGAATTTATATAGTAAACAGAATCGACGTTTCGGTAAAACCTTGATTATATAGCATTTATGTACACAGGTATTTCACATCTTTCATTCATGCATTATATGGTATCATCATGGTGTTGGAAGTCTGGAACACTGACCAGTGTGATCTGGGTGCAAGCAGTATAGAGCCAGAGCCAGTTAACCCATTGACCCCTGAAACTTCAAATGGACTATTCCAGTTTACAAATTGACAAACAGGGCAGAACCTGATCAGAGGGATCCAGTGCAAGCTCTCTGGGTATATACCAGTTGCACTGAACTAACGTAATCTACACAGGTATAATATAAAGATGTGTATATGTGACACTATGGGTTAACAGGTTAAAGGTGAAATAAGGGTAAAAACTCCCACCCGAACATGACAGATATAACCATTACTCAAACTGGCATTCTCAAACTGCTTGACAACATCAATCCTCATAAAGCATCAGGGTCAGACTCAATACAAGCAAAAGTCCTTAAAGAATGTAAAGATATTATAGCGCCAATCTTAACCACGTTGTTTAATAAACCCCTGACTTCTGGCAAAATACCCGCTGATTGGAAACATGCAAATGTCTGTCCTGTCTTTAACAAGAGTACCGCATACGGTACATAATACGCCCACTTGCAAACTTTCTCTGATTCAACATGCCTTATAAGTGTTGACATTTTCTAATCTGTGCTTCAGATCTTGCTTTCCATATTAAGGTGATACTATTTTTTAAAAAAATTGAAGTGAATATCTTATTAAATAAAAAAGTTACAGCTAATCCTCATATTTGCAGATTTTTGTAAAGTGTAACGGCCAGACCTCTGTAAAGACAGACTGAATGAACCTCAAAATAAACTCAGCTTCAGATTTTGTTGCTTAAAACATTTGTGTTAAATTTCATTTATATCATTTTAATAGTTTTCCCAGAAAACAACAGACAAACTAAAGGTTGACAGACAAACAAAGCAACAAACACACAAAGTTCAAGGACCATAACTTTAGAATAAAATGACATATCGGATATCAAAAACCCTGCAATATATGTGAAAACTAGAGGTTTTTGTCACAAAAACGGATGTCTCCCCTCTAATAAAAACAATATGCAAAGGGAAATCACTAAAAATGTTATGGTCTTGATGAATGATACCTCCCCTCATTATGCGTTTTCCACACTACATTTTTCAAGAAGAAAATGATAACAGCTAATAACTCCAAAAATACTGATACCAGATTTATGGCCCTTGTGCATGACACTTACTTTCATCATGCTCTTTCCAAAAATAAAATGTCATTCCAATAGCATCAGTCGAACAGGAGTTATTGACCGGCCAAAAAATGTAACAAAGGGCAATAACTCCAAAAGTATTGAAGCCAGAATTATGGCCCTTGTTCATGACACTTTCTCTCATCATGCTCTTTCCATGTATGAAGTTTCAATACGATGGCAAGAGCCATGTAGGAGTTATCGTCCGGACAAGAAAGAATTAAACAAATGTACAAGGGGCAATAACTCTAAATTTATTGAAGCTTGAGTTAAGGATCTTATGCATGACACTTTCTCTTATCATGATCGTTCCATGTATGAAGTTTCACTCCAATGGCATGTGTCACATAGGAGTAATCATCCTGACAAAAAATTGTGATTTTTTTGCACAAAGGGCAATAACTCCAATATTAGTGAAGCCAGAGTTATGGACCTTGTGCATGACACTTCCTCTCGTCATGATCTTTCCATATATGAAGTTTCAATCCAATGGCATGTGTCACATAGGAGTAATCATCCTGACAAAAAATTGTTATTTTTTTGTACAAAGGGATATTAGTGAAGCCAGAGTTATGTACCTTCTGCATGACACTTCCTCTCATTATGCTCTTTCCATATATGAAGTTTCAATCAACTGGCATCAGGCATATTGAAGTTATTGTCCGGACAAAAAATTATGATATTTTTTACAAAGGGCAATAACTCCAATATTACTGAAGCCAGAGTTATGGACCTTGTGCATGACACTTCCTCTCGTCATGATCTTTCCATATATGAAGTTTCAATCCAATGGCATGAGCCATATAGGAGTTATCGTCCGGACAAAAAAGTGTGATTTTTTTTTACAAAGGGCAATAACTCCAATATTAGTGAAGCCAGAGTTATGGACCTTGTGCATGACACTTCCTCTCATTATGCTCTTTCCATATATGAAGTTTCAATCAACTGGCATCAGGCATATTGAAGTTATCGTCCGGACAAAAAGTGTGACGGACAGACAGACAGACAGACAGACAGACGGACGGACGGGCGGACGGACGGACAGACAGACAGACAGACAACTCTCACGAAAACGATATGTCTCCCCCATATAAATATGGGGGGAGACATAATTCATATTAAGGTTTAACCATATAAACAAATTTAAGTAAATATCATTTCAAATGAAAAAGTTATGGCCATCCTCACATTTGCATAGGTTTGCATTTTTTTTTTAAGTGCAAGGGCTATAACTCTGAAGCCACAAATCAAATGAACCTCAGAATTGACTTAGCTTCAGGTCTTGATGCATTAAACATGTGTGTGAAGTTTCAGTAATATCTGTCAAACACTGTTTTCCCAGAAAACAGCGGACAAACTATATGCATATATTTGCATTATTTTTAAGTAAAAGGGCCATAACTCCGAAATGACAAATCAAATGAACCTCAGAATCGACTCAGCTTCAGATCTTGATGCATTAAACATTTGTGTGAAGTTTCATTAATATCTCTCAAATAGTTCTCCCAGAAAACAGTGGACAAACTATTTGCATGTATTTGCATTATTTTTTAAGTACAAGGGCCATTACTCCGAAACGACACATCAAATGAACCTCAGAATCAACTCAGCTTCAGATCTTGATGCATTAAACATTTGTGTGAAGTTTCATTAATATCTCTCAAATAGTTTTCCCAGAAAACAGCGGACAAACTATTTGCATATTTTTTAAGGACAAGGGCCATAACTCTGAAACGACACATCAAATGAACCTCAGAATCAACTCAGCTTCAGATCTTGATGCATTAAACATTTGTGTGAAGTTTCATTAATATCTCTCAAATAGTTCTCCCAGAAAACAGTGGACAAACTATTTGCATGTATTTGCATTATTTTTTAAGTACAAGGGCCATTACTCCGAAACGACACATCAAATGAACCTCAGAATCAACTCAGCTTCAGATCTTGATGCATTAAACATTTGTGTGAAGTTTCATTAATATCTCTCAAATAGTTTTCCCAGAAAACAGCGGACAAACTATTTGCATATTTTTTAAGGACAAGGGCCATAACTCTGAAACGACACATCAAATGAACCTCAGAATCAACTCAGCTTCAGATCTTGATGCATTAAACATTTGTGTGAAGTTTCATTAATATCTCTCAAATAGTTTTCCCAGAAAACAGCAGACAAACTATTTGCATTATTTTTTAAGAACAAGGGCCATTACTCTGAAACGACACATCAAATGAAACTCAGAATCAACTCTGCTTCAGATCTTGATGCATTAAACATTTGTGTGAAGTTTCATTAATATCTCACAAATAGTTTTCCCAGAAAACAGCAGACAAACTATTTGCATGTATTTGCATTATTTTTTAAGTACAAGGGCCATTACTCCAAAACGACAAATCAAATGAACCTCAGAATCAACTCAGCTTCAGATCTTGATGCATTAAACATTTGTGTGAAGTTTCATTAATATCTCTCAAATAGTTTTCCCAGAAAACAGCGGACAAACTACTTGCATGTATTTGCATTATTTTTTAAGGACAGGGGCCATAACTCTGAAACGAAAAATCAAATGAACCTCAGAATCAACTCAGTTTCAGATCTTGATGCATTAAACATTTGTGTGAAGTTTCATTAATATCTGTCAGATAGTTTTCCGAGAAAACTATGGACAAACAAAATGTTGACGGACGAACGAATGAACGAACGAACGAACGGACAGACAGGGCCACGCCAATATACGATCACCTTTATTAGGTGGGCGTATAAAAAGGGAGATAAACATGATGCTATCAATTACAGACCGATCTCTCTAACATGCATCTGCTGTAAAATTCTTGAACATGTAGTCTCTAGTTCCATAATGACCCACTTAGAAAATATTCTTTATGGCCTTCAGCATGGGTTTAGATCATCGCGTTCGAGCGAGACATAGCTTATCTCGTTCTTTCAAAACATTAGCTGATCACAAGATAAAAATATCCAAACTGACGTCATTATAATGGACTTTGCCAAAGCCTTTGACAAAGTCCCACACAAACATCTACTCTATAAGCTACAATACTATGGTATAAATAACAATGCTCTGAACAGGGGTGTGATTGACCTAAGAGCTGAGGGGAGGAAATATTTCGGCGCGGGGTTTGGGGGCCGCTTTAGGCCCCCAATGGGGTCCAGGGGCAAAGCCCTGTTGGGGGTCACAGGGGGCAAAGCCCCCTGCCGAAAATGAAAAATAGGGCTTTAGAGGTCAATTGGAAAGCTCTCCCTGAGCTATCCTGGTTCAAAATTTAACACTTAAAAACACACCAAAAAAAACAACTGCACTGTACTAAATACCATTTTATTACTAGAGCTGGTGTTGAAGACAAAAACATAACTTCATAATGTTAATCCACTTTCACAACTTTTATTGAGGCAAACTGGTCTAGCACAACTTTGCCTTCTTTCTCATCAAAGTTATTACAAATAAATGTTGGTACAAAATGTATGTTTTTATTATTGTTGCTTGATGAAGGTGTAGCAAAACTGGTGTTTTCTTCAGCTTCTCTACTGTTTTCCTAGTCATAGTTTCACCAAGTCTATGAGGCTGAAGTGCAAACCATACTCAGGTTCTGTAAAGCCTTGATGTCCTTCGCAAGTTCTGTGGCTAAGTCAATCAGGACCTGTACCGTGGACAGAGGTAGATTCCTCTCAGCAATGACACCAAGAACCATTGCCTGAAAAAAGAAGAGTGAAAGGAATTACTAATATGTAACTGTTTGTACAAGACAAACATCAGTTTGATCTTTTAACTTCTGCTCATGAGCATGAACTAGTTTTTAACCCTTCACTCTATAAATACTCCTTTGCAAACTGAGAAGGCCTGTAGGAGCAGTCTGATTTGGATCTGCTCCATTTGCTTATAAATAAAATCATATACAACAAATAATAATTCTTAAGTCTCTGCCATTGCCAAAAATTATTGTATTCATGTGGCATAATATAAATTAATCTAATTATACTTCATGATGTCTTTATTTCTGATATGAATATTCATAAAAAAAATAGTGAAGTACAAAAGAATGCTCTTGCAATATTCTCAAGTCTTTTTGAAGTAACCAGAAATTCCAGCATAAAATAACAAATTTCCGTGCACATGATGATGCAATCATAAACAGATAGATCTTAAGTATGGCAAAATGTTGCATAAATGAAGAGAAAAATAGAGAAAATATGGCCCTTGGGTTCATCATCATGGATAGAATACTCTGACTCAGTATGATTTAAAGTCTGGAAAAGGTGCCAACATGAATCTTCTATTGTTATTGCTTTTTTTTTTTTTGGTTATAGTAATTTATTTCCTGTCATCACTGTCAATGAAATAGTTTACTAATAGTTGACATGCACCTTCTCATAAAATTCAGGAACCAGCTGCAGGTTAGTTATTCATTGAAAATCAATCACATATTTTAAACACTTTTTTGCTCCTACCTGTGCATTTGCTGTTCTGTCTTCAAGTAATACTACAGGAACAGGTGTTTCACATTCTTTGGCTTTGATACGTTTTTGAAAATTGAGTGAATACCATAGTTTCTGTCATCTTCAGATTGTCCACTGGTTACGTAGGGCGGTAACTTACTTTCTGTTGGTTTTAATCACATTTTCCTTCTGTGTGTGTCAGATGAAGAACTATGTTCTACAATAGCAAGCTTCCCTCTTTAGCATTATGTAATCAATTTGTCGCACACTCAACACTTCGCTGTTTTCTGTCAATGACAACTTCAGAGACGCACGAGGACACGCTGTCATTTTTCAGTTTCTAGCCAGTCTTGAACTACTGCTAGTGGCAATACGCAGAATTTCCGCTGAATCAGCTGTCCGATAAAATATTATTGTCATTTAAGTCCATTTGATTCAAATACAGCAATAGTTTGAGATGTTGCCACATTTTTTTACGTTTGTTGTGAAATTTCGCTAACAATTTGGGAGGAAACGGATTTGTAACTCATGCAACGATAACAGCGATTTGATTGGTGTAGGCACGAAGATTTGGCCAATCGGATTCCGCGTAGTATAGGTAAGATGAAGCTGAAACGGCACAAGGTAAATCAGCGGCGAGATCGGCAAGACTAATTCTCGGACCAGATCGGACGCGCACGATTTGTAACAAATAGATATCACAACACCAGTTCAGTTTCAGATATGTTAAATAACCTAAATTGGCCTACCTTCGAAGTACAAAGAACAAGAACCCGTCTGATAATGTTTTATAAAATAATATACCAGATTGTCGCCATCTACCCTGAAAATTATCTCCTCGTTCCAACTGATGCTAGAACTAGACATGGTAATACTTAATATGGATAGAGACAAATAGGAACATCTAAAGACCCTTATAAATACTCTTTCTATCCAAGAACAATCTGTCAGCGGAATATGCTGCCAGTGACTGCACAAGAAGCACCCACAGTTGACTCTTTTAAAGCTATTGTTACTGTGCCCATTATCGTCTCCACCTTCAGCTTTTAGATAAACATACTCTTAACCCTATCCCTCATATAAACGTGTTTTCACGCATTTGCAAACAGAGTAGACCCAGATCAGACAGCTCCTATAGGAGCCGTCTGATCAGGGTCTGCTCTGTTTGCTAATGGAATTTGATAGATCTATGTTTTTTACATTCTAAAATGGCCACAATGTTCCACATTCCAATTTTATTATTACTATTTTAGTCCATGAATATTCAGTAGGTATTGAAATTTGAGACAAACATAGAACAGGGAAAGGGTTAAGTCACGTATAAAGTTTTACCACTTATCATGTTCAACCTCAAAGTCTTATCTTTTATCATTCTTGGTGATGTCCTTATCATGTTGTATGTGTATAAAGTTTTTATCTAGCACAAGTTCTGAAACATGTCGCTTTTAAAACTTTTAGTACTTTTAATATATTTTAATGTTTTTAAACCAGCGCCTACACATAATCCTCAATGTAATGAGGGAGCGTAGTAAACACAAAGAAAACTAGACTGTCGCAGGACAGCAAAGCTCGCCAATTGTAGACCTTGTCTACAAAGATGAAGTCCAAAATATTTTTCTATTTTAACTGAACTACTTCAATGTTAAACCTACTGGCAAACTCTATTACAAATACCAGCTACCTATGGCAAGTATTTCATGTTGTATTAGTGCATCTTAACACTTACCCCAAAACTTTAACCTTGAGATTTCAGCCCAAAAAGCTAAGTCCAAAACAGGTGAAATTTTGACTAAAATTCAGTTTTATTTTAAATGTTAACTACACTACATCAATGTTCAACACACCGGGAACCTCCAATTCAAGTATCAGCTTCCTAAGGCAAATATTTCATGTAGTATTAGTGCATTTCAACACTTACCCCAAAACTTTAACCAAAAGCAAAAGCCAACGCCGACGCAGGGGTGATTCCATAAGGCAGTGGCTATTCGTACGGTACCGTACGAATAGCCCCAGCCGCTATTCGTACGGAAGTTCCGTACGAATAGAAATAAGTACCGTGTACGCTATTCATACGGGAGTTATTCAATTGTTTTAATCAATAAAGATAGTTATTATTTTAAATCGTTTGTTTTTGAATCTCCGTAGATGTGTGACTAATTAAGACTAATTAAGTCAGTTTGCAAATTAGGTCATTGATCTACAGTACGTACAATCTTTAATTATTTGTAATTAATTGGCTTAAAGGATTAAAACTTGATTAATTACTGAATTACAATTGATGTGTTGCTTTATTCTTTGTCGACTAATTAAGTCTGTTTGCAAATGAGATCACCGATCTACAGCCCTATCCTTAATTATGTGTAACAGAAGTTCAAAACTACAAGTACGTACTGTACTGCATGGAAAGAGAACTACAAGGTAAGTTTTTTCTCCCTCTTTATTTAAATATTATTATTGTTCACCTTTAGCCTGCTATGGGTGGATGAGTGAATATCTATGCAAACAGTTTGGATCCAGATGACGCCGATTAACTCGATGAAACTACTAGTGTCTTTGTAACTGATGCGCTGTATTTGCCATTTAGTTTATTATATATCTGCCCTTCATAATAAATAGCACTGTAAGGGTGCATGTTTTCATTTGATTTGTATGTAAAGGTTATATGGTTATGGTTAGTGCTTAGCTATGTCCAGCATTTATTGCATGCATAGCGTGTTTACCTGCTTTATATGTAAAGTTTCTTGTCAGGATCTGCTGGTTACGTTAGATATACAGCAAAACCTCTTTATCACGAAATTGTGTTAATTAGTTGGTATTTTGGTCAGGTGGTTTAATTCCGTGTTAATTCCATGTATAATTTAAACAGGAATGGTCTGATCTTGGTCAACTCTGCTTGCAAAGGCATAGAAAGGCAGATATACATCTTGTTTAAAAACTACTTCAGTTGTAATTGGTTTCTAAATTGAATAGTCTATTATAAGCAGTATTCAGCTGTAATTGTTTGCAAATGAGGTCACTGATCTACAGCCCTGCCCTTATGTGTAAGCAATTAGTTTAAAGGATTAAAACGGATTTAAACTTTTAAAATGCTGCAAAAATAGAGAAAAATACAAGTAAATATATGGTATATTGGATAAAAACATAGTGTCATTGACTCCCGTACGAATAGCGTACACGGTACTTATTTCTATTCGTACGGAACTTCCGTACGTATAGCGGCTGGGGCTATTCGTACGGTACCGTACGAATAGCCACTGCCATTCCATAAGCCCCCCTATTCTTCGAATAGGCAAATATTTTGCTAAAAATGATTCCTGCTACACTGTGGGTACAAACAGAACTATCTATAAACTTAACATAAAGAAAAAACAAACACGTATATATTATGTAAGTATTTACACAATTATAAAATATTTTGCTAAAAATGATTCCTGCTACACTGTGGGTACAAACAGAACTATCTATAAACTTAACATAAAGAAAAAACAAACACGTATATATTATGTAAGTATTTACATAATTATATTAGTATATCTGATATTATATAAGTGGGCCGACTTGACCCAGGCCGAGTTGACCCGAGGCCGAGTTGACCCGGGACCGGATAGATGGGAAAACTCCTTAAGATTAAGCTAACGAAAATTTGAACGAACAAGAAATGGATGCTAATTGCTTTCTTTACATAATTACTAATTAAAAGATGACAGTACCCATGGACTGAGAAAACCTGTGACCAAATCCCAAGCTCTGTTGATGAGATCCATGGTCGCCGCCATTCTGGAACAGGAATAATTCACGGACCATGTAACGGGTGCGCATTTTAAAAGCTAAATTGCCTTAATAGCAATAGAAAATATCAGAAAATTAGATTTAAGTTAAATAAACCTATACACAATTGCTTGGCATGAAATTAAAGTCTATGCAAACACAACCATAAATCAAACCGGATTAGTCGATTTTACGTGATTGGTAGGTGGTAAATGACCAAGAATTATCCCCCACCGTAAACCGGGGACCAACGTTTTCTATCAGTTTTAAGCAAACTACTAATAGCTACTTTATGTTTACAATACACTGGTTTAATACACAAAACGAGCCAGATGGTAGGAATAAGTGACCTTTTAATTTTGATTTTTCTCTTTGGTTTTCAAAACACGACCATTCTGCCATCAATTATAACTGCTAAATCATACATGCGACTTGTTTAAAAATAAGGGATTCGGCCACATGACTATTCGCCTTTATATTATAATATATATAACTGTATACAACTGTACATGTATAGCTCAAACACTTTGACCTGGACCCTAACCTACTTAATTTTCCTAAATCAAAAGTTGTAACATTTCTATATTTTAATTAGCATCGGCATTGTACCCCGGCACGTGTCCGGGTAAGCAACTATGCATGGACACACGCGTGATTGTGCACGGGTTATTGCTCTTCCGTGATTTCAGCTAGAATAAACTTCACGATTTTCTGGCGGAGTTTTATTTATACAGCATAATCTCTCTGATTATGTATTCTGCATATATATAGGTCAGGGTCCAGGTCAAATTGTTCAAGCTATACTTCCTATTTCTGTACAGAGTCCACTTTGGACATTATTGTTGTAGTGAATACTTTATTACACAAAAGAAATCAACATATTTTGCTGTTAATGTGTCAATCCAGATGAAAGAAGTAGCTTGGAATGGTTGCTGGGGATTTTGCCTAAAGATGAGTTCGCCTATCAATTCAATTTCAATTCAATTTATTCAAATAATGTGCATAAGACCTGCAATTTGCAGGCAACATCAGCGACAGGAACATAATGATATAAAGCAATAAGCCACGTGATCAACAGTGAGTAATGCCCGTATTATGTCTGGAAAACGGCAGTAACCATTCAAGATGTGTTTTATCATTCTTTTGACAATGGATATATACTTAAAAATTATCAACGTACTATTTTTTTTTTTTTTATTTTGTCAAGGAAATATTTTATCTTCCGTTTGAGGAAGATAACGATCACAAAATTTGATTCATATCCTTTAGTACATCGAAGAATAAAGTAAAAGATATACATATTGTGGAAAATAAAATTGTCAAACATATTATGGGCAATAAACGCTGTTTTGTATACATTTTCCCATTATTCCGTTAACTACATAGAACTGTGCCTTTTAACACACCAATAGTTTTAAAAATACGATATACACAATCAAGGTAAAACAGTGAACCTATTCAGCCCCTACGACGAGTATACCCGTCATTTAGGGACAGTACTAGTGTACCTGTAACCGGTACACTTGACCTATGCAAACAGTGAATACCCTGATCAGAGGGCTCCAAAAGAGCCATCTGATCAGTGTCTGCACCGTTTGTCATTTTGAAAGATACTGTTAAAGTCAGAGCTAAATATTCAAAAATGGACTTTTGAAATAATTGAAAATTGGAATTTTCCGTTAGGAGTTTCAGGGGCGAATGGGTTAATACAGATTTATTTTCTTATCCGTTCACTTTTCTTTTTTCTTTTATTCAACATGAACCATGTTGCATATATCTATACCTGTATGTACGTAAAATATATTGTTTACGTATAGTTTACGTAGCACATGTATAACTTTATATAAGAACACTGTTCAATTTTTGCCTCTTTTCGAAACGAAACAAAAGTAGCAAATGGACAGTATTGTATATCAATGCTTAGAAAAGCACATATAAGATTATGTTAAGTCAGCTTCGATACTACAACATGACATAACAAATAAATAAGGTCAGCCTTAATTTCAGAACAAAGGTAAAGTTTCTAAAACGTATGTACTACGGGATGACTATTTGTCAGCAGTGCCTCATGGAGACAGTGGCAAAAAGTCACACCAATTTTCCGTCAGGAGTTTCAGGGGTGAATGGGTTAATACAGACTTGCTTTCCCATCCCTTCAATTTATTCTTCTTTTACTCAACATGAACCATGTTGCATATATCTATACATGTATGTACGTAAAATATATTGTTTACGTAAAGTTTACGTAGCACATGTATAACTTTATATAAGAACACTGTTCAATGTTTGCCTCTTTTCGAAACGAAACAAAAGTAGCAAATGGACAGTATTGTACATCAATGCTTAGAAAAGCACATATAAGATTATGTTAAGTCAGCTTCGATACTACAACATGACATAACAAATAAATAGGTTAGTTTTAATTTCGGAACAAAGGTAAAGTTTCTAAAACGTATGTACTATGGTATGACTGTTTGTCAGCAATGCCTCATGGAGACAGTGGCAAAAAGTCACACCAATATAGTAAGCGGAATTTCATCAACATATATTTTAAATTATAACCCATTTATATGAATAATAATAATAATAATAATAAAACAAACAACATAATTCAAATGTGGGATGTTCATAAACATTGTATACATTTAGAAGTTGGTTTTTAGATCCATCATTGGTCTTTTTGTTTGAAATGATTCATTATTATTGAACAAAAAATGCTCAAATTTTTAACCTCAATGTAGTTTTCAGAGTTGAACAAATTTGAAAGTTTGATAACGTTTGCGTGTGTGTGATATACTTTTCTGATAAATTTGCTTCTTTGTGATTTGAACACTGGGCATATCAAAAGGTAATGAAACTCATCTCCTATGTCTCTACAGTAAGGGCATTTTCTTTCATTGGCTGGAATGTTTCTCCATCGACCAACTTCTATAGGTAATCTGTGGTTTCTTGTTCGAAAAGCGACGAGGGATTTACAAAGATTGTAGGGGAGTGTGTATAAGTGTCGAGTTTGTCCGAATTTCGATTTTACAAGTTTGTAAAAATTTGTGTTTGATGTAGATTGTATTTCAGAATACCAATTTTGTATATATATATCTGTAAGTTTTTGTCGTATTGAACCATATAACCATTTCCTAC